>JAQIXP010001818.1:0-16934 GCA_034700285.1 Proteroiulus fuscus | reverse complement strand
GAATCTTGGTCAATACCAAGTGAATCTTGGTCAATACCAAGTGAATCTTGGTCAATACCAAGTGAATCTTGGTCAATCCCAAGTGAATCTTGGTCAATCCCAAGTGAATCTTGGTCAATCCCAAGTGAATCTTGGTGAATTCAAGGTGAATCTTGAATGTTTATGGATTCACAAATGCCATAGCTGTTAGAGATCTCAATCTCGAGTGAATTTTGTGAATCTTAGTAGGAATCCCAAATAAAAATTATGGGTATCTTGAGAGAGTCTTAGTGGCTTGAATTTCTTCAAAGGAAAAATAAACTATTGTAGAATGCAAATTCATAACAGAACTTTATTATCATCTAAAAAATAAATCTTGTTTCCAAGGCTTACTTCAATTAAGTTTGAATGTCCTGCTTATGTTTAACATCTTTCTTATAGGCTAAGAAGTTGCGAAGCATCCAGCGAACTGATGAACGTCTACAAAAGCTCAATTTCTATCGAGAAGACGTACTTGAGTGAAATCGAAATCAAAATCGAGAAACTAAAACCTCTGAAGAGTTTGAGTCCTCGCCAAGTGCTGACCGAAGTTGAAAACAGCATGGTCAGTGCTAGTTCATTTAAAAAAAAATATTTTTTAGTTTAGCCTAATTTTTAATGGTATTTTTCACTTTATGCAATAGAGTTTGTACCATTCGTTAGCCGGTCGAAAGAACAACATTGAGCAGGTGAACACCCAAGGCGGAAGATACATCCGAGAGGCCAAGGTTGGAATGTTACTACTATTTTCCCTTTGATATACATTGTAATGCCATGCGGGATCTTAATTGTGTAAACTACTTGTGATAGATTTATGACATGCGCTTGAAACACTACAAGGAGAGCTTGGAAGACGTCCACCCCAGCTTGGACGCTAGCCTGGTCAAGAGAGCCAAGATCCCAGCCGGCGCTGACGTTGTCAGCCACGAAGTGGATACGCTGAACAACCATTACACCACGCTCATCAGCCGCATGATCCAAAGGCTCAATCAGCTTCTTGATATGGCGCCCAGAGAATACATTTCAAAGGTGGTCAACTTTAAACAATTATTTTAGAATATGGAACGAAAATTTCTTTCCTTTTTTGTGATTTAGCAGGGAAACGGATTTCCTATTTTTTTTAATTGATATAGTTGTCCTATATTTTGGCAAATTTTTATTTATTTTGCCTATTGTTTAGAAATTTTCATTCAATTTCTACCTTATTTTGATAAATTTCACATGGCAACCATTTAATTTCATGAAAAATCATATCCTATAAAACTTATAATTTAGAAAAAAATCCTGTATTTGGGAACAAACCAGGGTGTCTGGCCGTCTGGAAAACCTGGAAATGTCATGGAAATCAGTATTGTCTGGAAATGTCAGGGAAATGTCATGGAAATTTAATCTGTGTCTGGAAAATCTAACTAAAATTTAAAAATTAGGCACTATTGGTGATTTTTTAGCCTATTTTGAGTTTTTTTGAGCAAAAAATTCACCTGGGGCGCCATTTTCTGTAATTTTTTTGTTACCCTTCAGATTTTCGCAAGCAGGCCATGAAAAATATTTTTGGGTAGGGGGGAAAAAATGGATTTTTGGGTGCGGCCCATGGTAGTTGCCAAATATTGCAGTTTTAATTGCATATGTCAGTAATAATGAGTTAAAAATCACTTTCGTTTGGTCTGGAAATTTGTGAAAATTTGTCTGGAAAACCTGGAAATGTCATGGAAATTCGTTACTGGATTTGGCCAGACACCCTGACAAACCCTATAATACATATATTACTATTTTTTGAGAAAAAGAATCCTATGTATCCTATACAGTACATCGGATTTATTAGTTTTTGAGGCATCATTTAATTTCAAGAAATTTCCGGGGATATTTTTTTCCACCAGGCGAAGTTTTGTTGAAGCCCACCTTAGGTTCGTTTTGTTTTATTCTTGCTAAAATCGGTGTCATTTCAGATCAAGTTGATCATCCAGGAAGCCGTTCCGTTGAACGTGCGCACATTCCACCAGGAGTTTAGCATCACTCCCATCGACGTCATGGACGGCATGGAGGTGCTTGACTCCTACGGCAGCAGCAGCCGCACAACAACGTTCACGAGTAGCCGCACGGTGACGCACGCGGTTTACTCCACGGCCGAGGATATGGAAGTGGATGGCGAAGACAAGAGGACGTCGACGGCGTCGCTGACGCTCACCTTCAACGAGGAGGCTCCCACCGTGCACAAGATGCAGACCATCGTCCACGAGAGCCCGCGCCGCTCCCGCGTCCGGGTCAAGGAGGAGGAGCCCAGGGATACATCGCCCGTCCAGGGGGCGTCCATGACGTTCACCGAGCTGCGCAGCAGCCGCAAGATCGAGCAGGTGGAGGAGAGCATCGGAACCGAGCCCATCCATCGCATGAAGGGAGTCAAGAATCTGAAGACCAACCAGTGGGAGACCCTGGGCGAGGCCATACGCCACGGAATCATCCTCGTGAAAACGACGCAATACGTGGACCTGCGAAATGGCAAGAAGATGAGCATCCCAGAGGCCGTCGCTCGCGGCTACGTCGATCCCAACCTTTGGGACAAGTTACAGCAACCTTGTGGAATCATTGACCCGAAAACGGGCTTGGAGCTGACCCTCTGGGAGGCCATCCAACGTGGGTTATACGACCCGGAACGGGGCTGCTTCATCGATCCCAAAACGGGCCGGCCGCTGACCGCCGAGGAAGCCATGAAGCTTGGGCTGCTACTGCAAGAGAAGGTAAGCTATTTGATCCAGCTTGGAATCCTTGAATTTTCTTCTCAATTAACCTTGGTGACGGGTATACGTACGGAGAAAATCGACCCGATAAGCGGGGAATATATACCCAAACCGATGCCGCTCGTTCAAGCCTTCGCCGAAGGACTTCTAACCACGCAAAGTCTGCCCAATAACACCATCGACACTAGCCTGGCAGACGCCGTCGACCAGGGGTTGGTTGACTCTGAATCGGGAAGACTCGTCGACCGTTGTTCGGGCGAAGTTTTTCCTCTGGACTTGGCCGTTGCCCGAGGCCTGCTCAATGGGAAAGTTACGGAAGTTCTAGACAGGCGGACGGACATTAGACTGACTCTTGACGACGCCATCAAGACTGGAATCATTGACGTGGAAGCTGGAAAATATGTCGATCTGGGGACGCGTGAGTCGTTCTCTTTTCGCACTGCCGTCGACAATCAGTGGATTGCCAAGCCCTTGACTTTGAAAGATGCACACGATATGGGGCTTCTCAAACCAAACGGACACGTGTGCAATCCGCTGTCCAACGAGCGGGACCTGCCCTTCTTAGAAGCCATAGGCCGAGGTTACATCAGCGTCGACGTACGTTCCATCATTAATCCTGAAACCAGGGAACTGCTGACCATTCCAGAGGCCCTGGCCAAAGGTCTCATCACGCCACAGGGACTTTTCCGTAATCCCAGTGGCGGAGAAGTCGTCCCGATAGCCCTAGCGGTGCTCAACGGCTGGATCACCTCGGTCACCCAGAAAAAGATCTTTGACGTAGAAGGCTTTAAAGAGAAGGAAAATGGGGATTATGTCAGCTACAACGTGGCCATTGGCAAGGGCCTAATCCAGCCCAAGACGGGGAAGGTTTTTGACGTGACCAGTGACCGCAGATTGTCCCTGGAAGAGGCCACCAAGCTCGAACTTGTCCAGCCGCAGATTGCCGAAATCTTTGGCCGCAAGATTGGGATTTGCGATGCCACCATCGCCAAGAAAGAGCTGACCTTGTGGGAAGCGACTAATAAGGGATTTATCTTACCCCAGACTGGAGAAATAGTTGACCTGAAAACTAGGCGCCCAGTTCCACTTAACGAGGCTGTCGCCGAAGGCTTGATCACTCAGAATGGAGCCGCCCTGCTCAAGAGCTTGCTGAATATTACCGTTTCGGTTGCTACGGTTACGAGAGCCACGACAAGGGTCGTGGCCGTGACCTCGGACGGCATGGCTATGTCACAAGTCAGGTATACAATCGAGGAGGCGAAACGCCTCGGCCTCATTGACGAAGTGCGTGGCACTTTCACGCATCCGTCCACAGGTGCCATCCTGGCACTAGAGGATGCCATCAACACCGGCCTCTTGGGCCTGTCCACCGAGTGGCCAGTCCATCCTCTGCCCGCAGAGAGTCTCCTCCCCCTTGCCGCTGCTACTACTTCTACTACTACTAGCACAACTTCTGTCTCAGTTTCTTCAATTCCTGTCGCTGTTCCTATCATTTCCTCTCTCTCTTCCTCAACTCTTACTACTACTAGCACGACTATCTCTTCCGAATTTGACTCAAGTTTACAGCAGACCATAAAGACAGTAAAAGTCGAGACGGACACTCAAAACGTTGACAGAAGGTCGCCCTCGCCGAGCAAAAGGGGCCAACCTAGGCAATCGCCGTCAAAGGAGAAACTCATTGACTTTTCAAAAGATATTGTAGTTTCCCAGGAATCTGCGAAAGAAAAAACGGGGAGAAAATCGCCCTCTCGGGAGAAAACTCCTGACCAAATTGAAATAGATGAGGGGAAAATATCGCGGAAAAAGTCACCGTCGAAAGAGAAAATTGTAGATAAAAAGGACCGCAGTCCCTCGCCCACGATTGAACGTAAAGTTTCACTGGACGGAAAAAGGCTTTCCAAAGAACGCAGTGTTTCCCCAACATTAAAAGAGAAAGCCCCTAAAAAAGATAGCGTGTCAGAAAAATCGAGAACACCTTCACCAGAAAAGGCCAAGGAAAGAAAGCACTCCAAGGAGCACAGTCCTTCTCCTATTTCGTCCGAGAAAGTAGTCAAAAAGGAGAAGGTTCGGACTCCTTCTCCTGAAAAAGTCAAGAAATTTACCTTGCCAGAAAAGGCAAGAACACCTTCTCCAGAAAAAGCCAGAGAAAGAACTTCTTCAACTGAGAAATTAGTCAAAACTGAGAATGCCAGGACTCCTCCCGAAAAAGTCAAGGAGCGTAGTCCCTCACTGACGTTCAAACAGAACGGTTTTAGTAAGGAAAGTGCGACGGAGTCTTCGTATGAGAAGGTGAAAGACGGCAGCCTCTCACCAGTCATTAAACGCAAAGGCTCAAAAGAGCAAAGTCCGCCTAAAACCAAAGAAACGACAGTCGAAGTCCAAACGTCGGTTACAAAGAGCCGCACTCCTTCACCGGAGAAGGGAAAAGCCACGAAGGAACGCAGCTCTTTGCCTCAGAAGGCGACACCCACGTCTCCCGTTAAAGAGGTGACCATTGAAACAAAATTGTTGATCACCAAAAGCCGGACACCTTCGCCCGAGAAAGGGAAACCAGCCAAAGAACATAGTCCTTCTCCCCAAAAATCTGCGCCCTCATCACCAGTCAAGGATAATGGCGTGCCGAAATCGCCAAGCAAGGAGGTTTTTGTCGAAACACAAACATCGATTATAAAAAGCCGTTCGGTGTCACCCGAGAAAGTTATAAAAGTGCCATCGCCATCATCGTCCAAGTCCTCATCACCCCGGACTTCTCCTACGCGGGAAAAAACTCCACCGGAGAGTGCTACGAGGGGTATTTTGGAAACAACAAGCGAAATACAAGAGCAGATCATGCTGAACGGAGTAACCACTAAAGAGTCGATCGTGACGATGAAATCTGAGAGCACGCAGATCATCAGCGTGCGGTCGCAGGAAACGGAGGTTTTGCAATTGCCACCAGAGGGCTGGTTTCTGGGCGAAGCTATTGACGCAAAGCTGCTGGAAGCCGAATCGGGTCTGTTGACGATTCCCGGAACCGACCGGCTCGTCTCGCTCGAGGAAACGCTTCGACTGGGAATCATCGACTCGAAATCGGGTCGGGTGGTCGAGCCCGGAACCAATCGCACCATGTCGCTATTGAGAGCCATCGACAAGGGCATCCTCGATGCAACCGGTCACTACGCCGAGCACCTGACTAATGCTAAGCTCACCCTGGCTGCGGCCATCGAGAAAAAGTACGTGATTCTCGAAAAGAGAAAGGCCGAGCTATCCGATTCCATGAAGGTGATTCATATCGTGCACGTGGAAGGCGAGCCGGACCGTGTGGTCGTGAGTGAAGCTGTGGCCAAAGGCGAGCAGCCTCAGAAATTCACCGAAATATGCCCAAGACCAGCTTCGCCGTCTTTTATTATTCAGCAGCAGGAGGGACGTATTGTGCTGTCCCTCGATGCCACGCTCAATGCCGCTGATGCAACCATCTCGATTGCTTCCACGGGTGAGACCATGGACGTCTGGGATGCCATCAGGGATAATAAGTTAGAGCCATCAACGATTCTGGTTCCCGACAGCGAAACCGGGAAACAACTCCCATTGGACGAAGCGATCAAAAAGGGACTTGTCGATGCCGAAACTGGAGATTATTGTCCCACACCGAGTGAACGAATGACGTTAAAGGAGGCTCTGAAGAAAGGCGCTCTGGCCTTTGTGGCAGCACCTGTGGTGGCTGGAATGATTGTAGCCAAGGTGTTTGAAAGGGGGCCCACTACAGACAAGACAATGACCATCAAGCTGGTGGAGCCAAAGACCGGCAAGGAGCTCAGCTTGGAAGAAGCCATAGATAGACGGTTGATTGATGCCGAGACGGCGGAGCAGCTGGCCAATGCCAGTGATGGCAAAGTGCTGAGAATCACCAAGACGGTCTCATCCGCCACCATTGTCGTACGCCATCCTCAAACTGGAGAGGAACTGACCATGGAAGAGGCCTTGAAGGAGGGAATTATTACCGAAGAGACCGCTCAGAGCATGCTCATGGAAAGTAAAGGTTCGAGCGAAACTACCTTAAGGCATGAGGTTATTACCGGAGCCAGCGAAGAAATCACCACCAGCGGGTTTGTAAGCGAAGTTACTGATAGCACGGAAGAGGAAAGAGTTGAATCTCAGACCACTAGTCGAGAGAGACCTTCCTCCTTGCACTTCCGACAGACTTCGCCCACGCGCACGGTGGCCAGCAAGTACACCACCGAACCGCACTTTGCCGTCACGTTTGGCCGTGCCATGACTGTTGGCTCACCTGAGAAGGAGGTAAAGACCGTGGTCCTGCAGAAAGTCAGGAGGTGCGTCATGCCCCCAGGCCGCGCTCTATCCGAAGGATACATTGACGAGCCCACTGCCGAGCTTCTGGAAAAGGCAAACCAGGAAGGGGCCAGAGAGGAGCCATTGACTCTCGAGCTGGCACTGAAAATGAACATCGTCGACGGCAGAAAAGGAGCTATCAGGCACCCCAGAACTGGCTCGCTGCTCACCATTGAGGAAGCCATCGAGGAGGGACTCGTGGACACGCAGACCGGATACGTCATCTATCCCGTTGCTCGCAGCATCTCGCTGCCAGAAGCAGTCTCCCAAGGCCTGCTGGAGCCCAATTCTCAGAGAATCATCCATCCGGAGAACGGGACCGAACTTACGCTGAGCGAGGCGCTCCTCTGCGGTGTCGTGGATCCCGAATCTACCATCACAGATCCGGTCACTGGCTGCGTGCTCAGTCTGGAAGAGGCCATCGAGAAGGGCGTCATTGACGGAGAGACGGCGGAGATACGCTGCGGAGAGGACAAAGTTATTCCTCTCGTCGAAGCCGTGCAGCAGGATATTATATTTGGGCCACAGCCAAATGTCGGAACCCAGGTCTTACAACCAGTCGGAATTAGTTTTGCCGTTGCCATTCAGCGGGGACTTATCGACTCGAAAACGAAGGAGTTTATTCATCCCATAACCGGAGAGCGCATATCGCTGAATAAGGCCTTAGAGTCCAACATCATAATGGAATTGCCATCGAATAATCCAGTCGGAGCTGTATCGATCAGCGAAGCGCTGGACCAGGGACTCATTAATCTCGAGAAAGGTACTTTCAAAGATGCTAACTCGCAGAAGGAAATTCCAATTTCCGAAGCCATCGACGAAGGCCTTCTAAAGCACAGATTGGTTTCTCCGGTACTTTCGTCACAATATGCAACTACGAGCATCAGCAGCACTACCTGGAGCCAGACGGTCGTAACAGAAGCGTGCCATGAACTTGTTCCTTCAACCACTACGCTCACCCTAGTCCAGGCTATCGATAGAGGATTGGTCAGTTTACAGGAAGGCACTTTTACACAGCCGGAGACAAATGTGACAGTCCAGCTTAGCGAGGCCATCAAGCAGGGCTTGGTGGAACCAATCGACAAAAGTGTAAAAACGAGAAAAACAAAACAGAAAAATAAGTTTTCATATTCAGAGGCCTTCGAGCTACTTTTTGACGAAAAGACTAAAAAATTCAAGGAGTCGCCCTCGAGCAAGGCACTCACATTTCAAGAAGCCGTCAACAAAGGCATCATCGACGGTGACTGCGTCGTATACGACACGCAAACAAATCGCACTATGACCATTAAGGAAGCGCTCGAGATCGGCAAGATCGAATCCAAGACGGGTCAGTTCGTTCTGGACGCGAAAGCAGGTTCGAAAATCACTCCTTTGGAAGCTGCCAAGCTAGGGCTCCTCGCAGTTATCGGAGCCCCCGTTTTGGCTGGGGCAGCAGTCGTAAATGCGGTCAAATCGGCGGCGGTCAAAATCGACGAGAGAAAATCCAAAAGTAAGAGTCCGGTCAAAGAAAAATCACCTCGTAAAGACAAAACGGTTTCAGAAGCGAAATTGGAGGTCGTCAAAATAAAAATCGTGGAGGCTATTGAAAGAAAACTAATTGTCCCGGAAGAATGTATCATCAAATTGCCGTCGGCCGACGAAGAACCTACGGTTCATGAAGCGTTAAATAGGAGACTAGTTGTCATTGACGATGTGGTTGAGGTCCGTGGCCCGCGCGAGGTATTCCTCGTCGAAACGATGAACCGAAGCACCAAAATCAGCATCGAGTCCCGAATGGTTGTGGAACAACTGCAACTCACGAAATCTCTGGCCGTGCAGAGTGGCATTTTCGACGAATCCACCGCTACATTCTTGGACGCTTCAACTGGCCGGCAGGTCACTTTCGTCACGGCGATGCAATCCAGCATCTACTTTGATGCGGTCAAATTCAAAGATCCGATCAGCGGGCAGCTGATTCCGGTAGGCGAAGCTGTCGGGAAATCCATCATCGATGCAAAGACCGGAGAAGTCTTGAATCCGAAAACTGGGCAGAAAGTTTCGTTTTTCGAAGCGTTGCGCCAGAATTTGGTAATCGAGGATACGTCTGCACTCAAAACTGCCATCTCATTACAAAATGCTATTGACGAAGGGTTGTACAATGCCGAGGATGGTACCGTCTTCAATCCGGCCACCGGTCAAACTGTTCCACTCGGAGAAGCCATCAAGACAAAGATTATTGACCCGAGCTCCGTCTTCGTCTGGGATGCCAAGGACGAAATATTGATCACATTGAAGCAGGCCGAGGAGGAGAAATTAGTAGATTTGAAAAAAGGGATTTACATCGATCCGGTAAAAGGCACGGAAACCAGCTTCAATACGGCACTGGTCAAAGGACTTCTGGTGGTCAGTCGGCAACCATTGTCACTGGAGGCCATTGTCAAGAAACAGCTGTATGATCCCAACACGGGAACAATCAAAGATCCGAGTACCGACCAGAACTTGACCATCCAAGAAGCAATCCGACGCAATCTGCTCGACGCTGATATCACCGAAGTGAAGGACACCAAGGAGGACCGCCTGGTTCCGCTGACCGATGCACTAAAGAGCCAGCTGGTCAGTAATAAGTCAGGAAAAATGAAAGACACTGAGAAAAATGCATTGAACACGTTGGACGTGGCGCTGCAAAGGGGATTGATCGTGACTTCGCGCATGCATTTGCCGCTGACCAATGCCATAAAGCTCGGACTATACCGACCCGAGACTGGACGCTTTGCCGACACCAGCTGCGGCGAAAATGTGACTCTGGCCGAGGCCATTAACTCGGGATTCATCGCACTCGACTCCACCAGAGTGAAGAACGATCGCACGGACACTGTCATTCCCCTGAAAGATGCTCTCAGGGACGGTCTCGTAGATGGACAAGCCGGATTGGTCACTTATCCTTGTAATATGACCCTAGACATAGCCATGGAAAAGGGTTATCTCGTCACCGACAATCTGCCACTCACGTTGCAAGAGGCCCTGGAACTGGGACTGTACAGTGCCGAGTCTGGGCTGATGAGGCATCCGACTACCGGTGAAAAAATGACCCTGGAGGAAGCGATCGCGCAAGGATGGATTGACAAGGATGCATTGACTTTGAAAGATCCACGCTCTGGCAATATCATTTCGCTCGCCGAAGCCATAAAGACTGGCATCATCGATCCGAAGACTGGAAATGCTATCGAGCCAGCAACGGGCGCTGAAATGAACCTCGTCGTTGCTCTGCAGCGATGCCTCATCGTTCCGGCGAAGAGGCAGCTGACACTTCCAGAGGCCATTTACAGTGGATTTCTGGATGCCAAAACTGGTTTGCTCGTCAATCCGACATCGGACGAGAAACTGACTTTGGAACGGGCCATCAGGCGAGGTGTCATCGATTCGGCCACTACCGTGGTGAGAGATCCTACCGACGGGACATTGATGACCCTCTCGGAAGCTGTAGACAAAGGGTTGATCGATCCACACAAGGGTACGATGAGCGTTACCCAGTTTAAAAAGTTGAATTTGGGAGCGGCCCTCGATCAGGGATACCTCTTGGAGATCCGGCAGCCGTTGAGCTTGCACGACGCAATACAGAAAGGAATTTACGACAAGAATACGGGAAAGTACTTTCATCCACCCACTGGGAAGAGGCTCACCCTGAAAGAAGCGCTGGAAGTTAAGCTGCTGGATCCCGAATCTGTCCACGTGAAGGACACGCGAACGGGATTCTTGAAAAAGCTGAATCTGAAGGAGGCGATTGATGCCGGGTTGATTGACGGGGAATCCGGAAAGCTCGTGAACTCAGACCGGTCAGAAGTCACCCTGATCGAGGCTTTCGAGACTGAACTCATCATGGATAGTGCACAGCCGATTTCCATCCAGAAAGCAATCCACCAGGGTTTGTACGACGAGCATACGGGATTGTTCGTCGATCCAAATACAGGGAAATCGGTCTCATTGCATGAGATGATCCGCCGCTCCATCATTGATTCATCGCTGCCTTGCTATTGGTCGCCTTCCGAGAAAAAGCTGCTGTCGCTGATTGAGACCGTACGCGAGGGAATAATTGATCGTAGCACAGGTACATTTAAGGAGCCAATCACTAAGGAGGAAGTCTCTCTATCTGAGGCACTGGAACGGGGCTGGATCGTGGACATCGAGAATCCATTCGGATTATATGAGGCCATCCAAATTGGCCTGTGTGACGCCCAGACGGGCAGGTTTCTGCATCCCTCTAACGGGCGCAGGCTGACACTCGAAGAAGCAGTCAAGGAAGCGCTGGTGGATCCAAAGACTTCCATCGTTCGACACATTCACACGAAGAAATTCATGCTGCTGCCCGAAGCCATAGAGGCCCAGCTCATCGATCCGGTCCGCGGCAGATACCGGGTGCCGAAGGAAAAGACGGAGCTGGCGTTTGATGTAGCCCTAGAGAAGGCTCTCATCGTGTCAGCCAGGAAACCATTGACAGTCGAGGAAGTCCTGAAGATGCGCCTGTTCGACGCAAAGACGGGAAAGATCACCGATCCGACGGTGGGCGATAGTGCTAGCCTGCGAGCCAGCATCGAAATGCGGCTGGTGGATGGAAGCACCACGGCGCTCAAGTCCAAATCGGGCGCCCTTAAATCGCTTAAGGCTGCATTGAATGATGGCGATGTAGACGGACAGACCGGAATGGTCAAGGATCCAGCCGGTGGCAAGAAACCACCCATGTCGCTGGAAACTGCCTTCAAACGCGGGATCTTGGCGACCGTGGAACGGCCCATTACTTTTAACCAGGCTATGCGACGAGGATCGATTGACATCAAGAAAGGTACCTTCATGGACCCACGCACCCTGCAGGAATGCACCCTGGAACAGGCCATCCGGCACGAGTTAATAGACCCCGACTCTGCCGTGGTCAAGGACCCGTCGAGTGGACGGTTCAAGACGCTGAAGGATGCACTCGACGAAGGACTCATCGACCTGGGACGCAGGGCCCTGGTGGATCCTGACACGGGACGAGTGCGGACCTTGCTTATATTATTCGAACAGGGCACTCTGGTGTACCTGCGCGAACCACTCACATTCGACCAGGCTGTGCAGAGGTCGGCCTTGGACGTCGTCTCCGGCCGATTCACCGATTCTGGCACCGGTGACGTGTTGACCCTAAAGGAGGCCCTGGTAATCGGGCTCGTCGATTCGGAGTCGGTACTGCTCAAGGATACGGCACGTAAGCGCCTGCTGCGGCTAAGCGCCGCTTACGAGGAGAACCTGATGCAGGCCGAGCGAGGCACCGTGCTGAATTCGGCGGAGAACATATTTCACACTATCCAGGGGGCGCTGGACAAGGGCCTTTTTGTCACACCCGGTAGACCACTGTCGCTGCTGGAGGCCGTCGAGTATGGCATGTACGACGAGGACTCCGGACGCATGTCCACCCTCATGGTCGATAGGGAGAAAGTGACCGTGGAAGAGGCGCTCAAGACTGGACTCGTCGATCCCACTACGACCATGGTCAAAGATCCGCAGACCGGACGCATTTTGACCGTGCAGGCGGCCATCCAGGAGCGCATTCTGGATGCCGTTGCCGGACGTCTGATTGTCACGACCACTAATGAGACTTTAACACTGACCGAGGCCCTACGACGCGGCTTACTGTCCACAACCGAAGCAAGGGTAAGCTCAACTGTTGCCCTTAACCTTTCTTGTCTTACCCTCTGTCGTACCAACCTTTCACCTTATCATTTATACCTTTTACTCGTCCAGCACGCTGGCACTGTGTTTGTCGTATCCTACCGTTTTTTTTTTATATTTTACTTTAAGTAATTAATCTTAGTTTATTTTTGTTGTATTTTTCATGCATGCTTTGCTTTCATATTTTTATGATTTTTTTTTAATTTTGCATTTTTTAGTTTTAAATTTATTTGATTCGTGATTCTCTCTAGTTTCCCTCGTTAAAGCTATAATTTTCTTCCCGATTTACTGTATTTTTCGTTCGTCCAAATTTATTCTTTAACTGTTTCTCAAAATTTCCTTTCAAATTTTCTCAATTTCGCTCCTTTCACCCTCGTTACGGGTATTCCTCTAGAGGGCATAAAGTTGAGTCTTAACTTCAAGACTTTACATTCCCCACTCATTCGCAGTAAATTCCCGACTTACCGCCCCATACCGCTCCAAAAGAAAGTATTAAACTAAAAACAGATCGGATACTTTTAAGATTAGATCTATCCTGCGGTGCATCGGTGCTTTCTTGCATGGTTTGCCGGTTTGGGAATGCTACTACCGGCCAGGTTTGACGATTTTGGTTTTCTGGAACAAGCGATTAACGGCTTCTTGATGGCGAATGCAAATCCTTACCTTTGAATGGTGATTGGTGCTGGCGCTCGGAATCTTAACAATCGACTTTGGTTTGGTTTTTTTCGTTCGCTTATTTTGTGTTGCCGACAGTAATTTTAAGGTTCACAAGCGACTACAGGCTTTGCTGCTGGAGTTTCTGGATCGGGTAACAGCTGGTGCTAAATGGTATTTTTAATTTCAGGAGAGTTTGTTATTTTTTGCTTATATCGAAAGCTTTGCACATTTTTCGATTAACTCGTTGCAGCGGGCTAAATTTCGGAACCTTCATTTTTAAATTACGCTTGTGCTTTTTTGTGTGGTGCTTCGCTAACGTAGAAAATAAGTAGTACGCCCTCGTCGTAGTTTTCTAACCAAGGAATCATGTTTTAACATGGAATAACATTGGAATTAGTGGCTAAAGTGTTGATTGATTGCTTTAGTTTTCATTCGTGCAAACAGTAAGTGTAGTATTCGAATAGTTTATCCGTCTCCAGCCGCTTCGTTTTTTTTTTAGATGGATTTAGGGCTCCGTAGTGTCATTGTAGTTAGCCATAGTCGTGTGTTTGTTTGTGTGTGTGTGCTTGCACCACGTTTTAATGTCTCTGTTGGCTCATTGTTTTTCGTCAAGTATTCGGCTTCATCCTGATTGCTGCTAGAAAATGGTGTCACTTAAAAGATTTTGTAAGCGAAGAACACCCGAGCTCCGTTTGGATGAAGCCGAGCACGGACGCGCCTTAAATCTCATCAGTTTAATTGATTTGTGCCCACTAACCTGCCCTTTTCAGATGGCCGTTCAAGAAAAGTATAAACTGTGCGACGATACCATTTCAAAACTATTGCAATGGATCAGCATCGTGGAGAAATCGCTTGCCGAACAGAATCCCGTCCGAGAAGATGACGTCGAACTAAGGGAACAAATCAACAATTTGAAGGTAGGTCGGAGGGTTGCCAATTATGCCATGATATGCCAATTAGTTTTGGAATGTGACTAAAAGCTTTCTCGCTCCAATCGTTTAGAATATCAAGGGCGATTTGGACGACCATCAACGCCCGGTTTCCGCCTGCATGGCCCAGGTTCAACAAGTGGTCACTCGCGGTGTGGACGTTCTAAGTTCGGAAGAAATTCGTCAGCTGGAGAGGAACAGCTTGGAGCTCCAGACCCGATATGACGGATCCGTGTCTCAATGCGAAGAACTCCTGAGAAAAATGACCTCTGCTCTAGACGAGCTGCAGAAGTTGAAGAACGATCTCGTGCCATTCATCTCGTGGTTGAAAGAAGCTCAAAACGAACTGTACGAGAAAGAAAAGTGCTTGTCAAATGTGAATAAATTGAAGGGCAACGCCAAGACCATTAAGGTGAGCTTTATTTGACGTTCTATTGGACCATTATATCGCACAATTTGTCAATAACTTCTTTGAATATTTACTTTTTTCAGGACTTTGTGTCTGACGTTATTACTCACCAAGCGGATCTTCGTTTCATTACGATGGCAGCTCAAAAGTTCTTAGATGAGTCCAAGGTTTGTTATTTTTGTGGCATACTTCAGTTAAGGATATTCTGTAATTGTCATTTATTTTAACAAATTTTCCTATATTTGCTATAATTTGCCCGCTGTTTGGAAATTTGCATTCATTTTATAACTGTTTGTAAATATTTCATAAGATTTAATGCATTGCAAAGCGAAGTTGGCCGCAGGTGTAGTTTTCAGTCATTGTTGTCATTATTTTCGTTATTAATATCATATATTTTGGGAAAACTCAATTTGGGGATTCAATTATTTGTAGAAAATGTAGTTAGTTTATTTGTTGTTTTTTGAAACCAAATTGAAAATCAATATTTTCATGGAACTGTCATTTTAGAAATCTTGATTTTGCCAAACTTAAGATTTTTGAATCTTGATTTTGAAAAAAAATAAAAAAAAATTGTGAATAAGTGGTTTTAAGTATCCAGATTTTGGCAAAATCATAATTTCCGAATTACAATTTCTAGATCGAAATCCTGACTGTGATGTGAAAATCTTAAATGTTTCGGAAAAAGCGGTTTTAAGATCAAGATTTTTGATTCAAGGAATCCTATTAAATTCTCCCTATAATTTGTTGTATATTTTGGGAAATGGAATGGTGCAAACCTGAAATTAAATGGATTTTTCACAATTGGAGGACAGCAACTAAGAATATTTTTGTGTATTGCCATTAATGTAGGAATATTTAAGAACGCTCAATACGTTCCGCACCAACTTGCCCAGAAGGTACGCCCACATTGAACCCACGGAATCAGAAATGAAGAGACAAGTGTCTGAGGTCACCGCCGTCTTCCAGGACCTATTGTCCCGAGCTACCAAATTGGGCGACAAGTTCTCCAGCGTTAACGACAAGCAGAAGCAATTCAGCGATGCTTTGGACAAGGCCAAGGCTTGGCTCATAGAGGCCAAAGATAAAACTAGGAGACTCTTAAACGAACCGGTCGGGGGCGAGCCGCGTGCCATCCAGGACCAACTGGACAAGACCAAGGAACTGCACATGGATATCGTGACCCAAGGACGGCTCATCGAAACTGCCAGACAGACGGCGAAATCCCTGTTGGATGCCCTCGGACAAGATGCATCAAACACAGAACGGCACGCCATCGAGAGCGCCGTGATCGATTTGGACGAACAATACAACCAACTGAAGCAAGCCGTGTCAGATAGGACTCAGGAGTTGGAGTCTGCGCTGGTTCATTCCCAGGGCGTCCAAGATGGCATCGACGGTCTCCTCACGTGGTTGAACGACGTGGAGAATCAGCTGAGAAACCAGCAGAGACCGGCCAGCCTCTTGCGAGAGCGACTTGAGGAACAGATTCGGGAACATAAGATGTTGCAAGCGGATATTGACAGCCATCGTCCCAGTGTTTTGGGCTTGATCAGAACGGCAGAAGAGCTCGTGCGCACGGGAAGCAACGCCAGAATTGCCAAGAAAATCGAAACCAAACTGAAGGAACTGACCACACGGTAAGTGCTTAAGCTATCGTTGAGCATGAGATAATGCCTTTATTTTGGGGTATGGCTTGGATTAGCCGTGAAATTATTTAACATGAAATCGTGAGTTTTAATGATTTCAACAATCGGACAAAAAAAGAAATTTTGTGAATTGACCAACACAATTGCAGGGCTGAGATCAAAAACGAAATGAGCCCAATTTTGTTGAAAATGAGATATTTACATAAAATCATAGAGTTGTTCTATCCATTAAATCAATGAAAAGTTGGGGTAAGATAAGAAAAAGTTGCTCATTTCGATCACTGAAGATTACAAATGCCAGAATCACTATGTGCAAAATTTTGGGTATTAGGTAGGCCTACCCAAATTTGAGTATATGGTTAGTGGGCTCAAAACAAGTAGATTTCTTTCGAGGAAATCAAAATGTGAAGGTGCATGCTAAAGCACAAGTTTCTATCATAAAAATTAAGCTCAGAATTTTAAAGGGACAGTCTCACTTTGAAACAAGTTATTTTTAAACAGTACACAATTACTAGATATCAATTTCTGTGCC
>JAQIXP010001817.1:0-16935 GCA_034700285.1 Proteroiulus fuscus | reverse complement strand
ATTTTTGCTTAAATTTGAAATTACACATATCTAGTTTTTCCCAAATTTTGAAAGTTTATAGGAAAAATAATTAAAAATTTGTAAAAACAATAATATATGTTCAAAATTGCAAATATCAAATTTAGCCAAATTTGCCTTTTGTTATTTTGAAAGTTTTGCGAAAATATTAAATTGACAAAATGAAATTATAATTTCCCTAATTTTTTTACAAAAATCTGTGAATTCTTATGAAATCAACATTAAAAATTAACAATTATGCAAAAAAAAAAATAATAACATTTGCTTTTTAAAAATATTTTACTATTTTACTATTTTTACTAATTTTTACTATTTTTAAAAATTATTAAAGGACATATTGAAAAACTTAATTAAACTAAAAATACATGTGAAAAATTTTGCAAATTATTTTTTTTAAAAAAAAGTTAATATTTTGATAATGACAAATAAATTCAACCTCGAAACTTTTTACAGAATTACTAAAATTTGCATTTTACGATTTTTAACAGATTTGCAAAATAAATGAACATATTTAAACTAAAACTATCTATTTTTTTCAACAAAAAAAAATTAAATAAAATAAATTTTTTATAAATTAACATTTTAAATTGTTCAAAAATTCACCAAACTGTTTCCAGATTCACCAAGAAAATTTTCGAAAATTTTTTTTTTAAATTTTTGGTATTTTGGTCTGACTAGTTCCTATAAATATTCCCAAATTTTCGCAAAAATCTGCCCAAATTTTTAAAAAATACAACTGTTAATTTATTTTAAAAAAATTATTAACAAAATCTAAGAAATGAATTATGCAAAAAGATATATTATTTTTAAAAATTTACTGAAATTTTGTCTTTTCAAAATAGTGCATTAAGGTATAGTATAATCAGTGTATGTACTACTTTCTCTAAAAAAAATAGAACAAAAAATGGTGTATTTATTTTCTGAAAGATAAATATTTTGAAAAACTTGTCAAATTTACATCCTGAAATTGCCCAGTTTTCTGCTACAATGTACAGGCCTCTTATATTGAGTAACGATACAAATTGCAAAGACCAGAAGCTTAAACAAAAACACAAAATTGTGATAAAAACCAAAACATGGCAGGTATTCGCATAAAACACAATTTAGGTAAATTTTTGTACAAAGTTTTTTTGAAAATTTGTTAAAATTTGCCAATTTTTTAAGAAATTGTATGGAAGCGTCCCGAGTCACAAAGTAAGAAAGTCATTTTTTTTTTCAAAAAATTTACTAAATTTTCCTTAATTATTTTTTGCAAATCTGGTTAATTTTTGCTTAATTTTTGCTAAAAAAACTGCATTTAAGAAAACAGAAATAACATTAATTTTTACCAACTATTAAACATTTTAACAAATTTACAAAAATGACAGAAATAAAATAAAATATTAATGAAATCTTGGTCACATTTTCAGAAAGAAAAAAATGCAACAAAAATTCGAAAAAGTTGTTGAATTTTTGCAAAATTTTTCTGCGAATTTTGTGGTGGTGCCCCAAATTAGCACATAATAAGGAAGGTCAACTTTAAACAAAAATTCACTAAATTTCTTATAATATTTTTGCAAATATAGATCAATTTTTGCTAATGAAAACCACACCGAAGTACACAGAAAATCCACTAATTACTAGAAAATATTGAACATTTTCATCAATTATAAAACATGTTTGCAAAATATTAAAAATATAAAATATAAATTTGAAAATATTAACTAAATTAAATCTTGGTCACATTTTTAGAGAATAAAAACTGTAACAAATATTAAAACAAAAAAGTGTATTCTTTTCGCATAGTTTTTCCCAAATAACCACATAATGTAATTTTTAATTCTTTATAAAAATTCACTAAATCTTTCTTAATAATTTTTAGCAAATCTGGCTTAATTTTTGAAAACGAAAGCTATACTCAAGTACTCAGAAAATCCACAGATTAGTACCAAATATGAAGCATAAATTTTTCAGCATTTTTTTTTTTAAACAAAATTACAGAGTTGCAAAATAAATTTAGTTAATTATTAAATATTAACTACAAAATCTCCCCCACTTTTACAGAAAAAAACGAACATAAATTCTGGAAATTTCATCAGCAAACAACATGGTAGTGCCCCAAATATTTAATCATAAAGTGAGAAATAGTAATTTTTTTTTCAAATATTCACTGAATTTTTCTTAATTATTTTTGCAAATCTGGCTTCATTTTGCTAAGTAAAAACTGCACCCAAAATACACGGAAAATACACTAACACTAGTTAGTACCATATATTTAATGAAAATTTACATGTTTAAGAAAAATATATTTTAAAATTCAAATTTATTCAAATTTTTAAAAATTAATTCAAACTTAGGCTGTATAAATTTGAAAAAACAACATTTTTTCTTAAAGTTTACTTAATTAACATAATTCCTGCTTTACGCTAAAAGAGCCTTTGCAATTAACGAAAATTCGCAAAATAAAATAAAAACACTTGAAAAATTACTAAAATATAATAAGGGGGAAAATTGTGAATTTTTTCCTTGATAAAATTACTAAACTTTGTACAAATTTGAAAGAAAAAAATGTCATTTTTCTATAAAAATTAACGAAAATTTACAAAATAATGAAAAATACTTGAACAATTACTAAAATAAAATACGGGAAAATTGGGTATTTAGGCCTATTTCCTTTACAAAAGTTACTAATCTTTTTTCTTTAAAAATTAATGAAAACTTTACAAAATAAGAAAAATATTTTAAAAATTGCCGAACTAAAATTGGTAAAAATTGTCTTGATTTTTTCCTATATAAAGTTACAAAAATTTCAACAAATTAAAAAAAAATTTTTTTCTTTATACAAATTAACTTTCCACCAAATTCAAAAAATAAAATAATGAAAATAAACACAAAATAAAAAAAAAAATTCATTTACAATTACTAAAATAAAATAGACAAAAATGTGGACTTTTTCCTATGCAAACGTTACCAAAATCTCTACAAATTCGAAAGAAAAAATTCATTTTTCTTTAAAAAATTCACGAAAATTGACAAAATAAAGAAAAATACTTGAAAAGTTACTAAAATAAAATGGGGGGAAAATTGTAATTGTTTTCCTAATACAAGAATTACCAAAATTTCTTCAAATTCGAGAAAAAAATATTTTTTTTTTAAAAAATTCACAAAAATTGACAAAATAAAAGATAAATACTTGACAAATTACTAAAATAAAATTTGGGGAAAATTTTAATTATTTTTTTCTATAGAAGAGTTACCAAAATTTCCACAAATTCGAGGAAATAACAAAAATTAATTCACGAAAAATGACAAAATAAAGAAAAATACTTAATAAATTACTAAAATAAAATAGGGGAAAAATTGTAATTTTGTTTCCTTTACAAGAGTTACCAAAAATTTCCCCTAATTCGAGAAAAAAAAAATTAATTTTTCTTTAAAAAAAATCACGAAAATTGACAACATAAAAGCATAATACTTTAAAAATTACTAACATAAAATTGGGACGAATTGTAATTTTTTTTATAGGCCCTACAAAAGTTACAAAAACTTCCACAAATTCGAGAAAAAAATCAATTTTTCTATAAAAAAATTCACGAAAATTGACAAAATAAAGAAAAATACTGGAGAAGTTACTAAAAAAAATAGGAAAAATTGCAATTTATTTCCTTTACAAGAGTTACCAAAACTTCCACAAATTCAAGAAAAAAAAAAAATCAATTTTTCCTTAAAAAATTCACGAAAATTGACAAAATAATGAAAAATACTTGAAAAATTACTAAATAAAATTAGGGAAAATTGTAATTTTTTACCTAATACAAGAGTTACCAAAACTTCCACAAATTTGAAAAAGAAAAATCAATTTTTCTTTAAAAAAAATCACGAAAATTTACAAAATAAAGAAAAATACTTGAAAAATTACTAAAATAAAATTGGGACAACAGTTACCAAAACTTCCACAAATTTTATTTAAGAAAAATCAATTTTTCTTAAAAAAAATCACGAAACTTGACAAAATAAAGAAAAATAGTTTAAAATTACTAAAATGAAATAATGGAAAAATTGTAATTTTTTTCCTATCCAAGAGTTACCAAAATTGCTACAAATTCGAGTAAAAATCAAATTTTTCTTTAAAAATTCAATTTTCAACAAAGCTTTTTAACCTGCAGACTTCCAAAAAACCCACTAAAATATCCCTAAAAATTCTTCAAAAAAAGCGAAACAAACCATTTAAAATGCAATGCATTTGTCCAACATTAATTGTGTAACATTACCCCCAATGCTTTTTTGCACTTGATTTATCTAGTCATATAAAGATTGTACCAGAATCGTATTTCTACAACTTTCTACAAGTTTTTTTTCCCCCAGCATTTTTGGCATAAAATGATTGGCATATGAGATGACCTATGACGCAAAGGCTATCTTGTCCAACTGTCTACAGTCGAGCTGAATAAAACACGGGCCATTTAGACTAAAACCTGACCTTTGACCTCATCCAAAATGGCCGTCTTAGGGACAAACAATATCAGGTCTTGTGTGTATTAACAGTGCGTATACAACATGTCACATTTGTCATTTGCCAATGGCATATTTGGGCTCATTTCTGTCATATCAACTTCAGCATCTGTAGTCGGCCATTTTGTTTTTTAAGATTACAAAACTGTTACTGTTGTAACACACGTCCCAATATTTCATAAAAATCTTTGCAATTTTTCATGAAAATAGTCTACACTCTTGCTTTGACAGAAAATGTACCAATTACAATGTAATTCAATGCATTTTTTTGCACATTTACTCAGTTCGCCAAATTAAATAGGCTTGGTGAAGTTTTCCGATATTTCTGGAATGTAGTACACGAATTGCAAGCCTTCCATAACAACTTTAGCTATTTTCAATAAAAATAATACAGAAACTCCTGCTCTCAAAGATCAAAATATAGGAATTACATGTTAATCCAATGCATTTTTTGCACATTTACTCATTTCGCCAAATTAAATGCGTTTGGTGAAGTTTTCCGATATTTCTAGAGTGTGTTACACGGATTGCAAGCCTTCCATAACAACTTTAGCTTTTTTCTATGAAAATAATACAGAAAAGTATGCTCTGATAGATCAAAATATAGGAATTACATGTTAATCCAATGCATTTTTTGCACATTTACTCATTTCGCCAAATTAAATGGGCTTGGTGAAGTTTTCCGATATTTCTGGAGTGTGTTACACGGATTGCAAACCCACCATAACAACTTTTTATATTTGCAATAAAATAATACAGAAACTCCTGCTTTCATAGATCAAAATATAGGAATTACATGTTAATCAAATGCATTTTTTGCACCTTTACTCCTATCGCCAAATTAAATGGGTTTGGTGAAGTTTTCCAATATTTCTGGAGTGTGTTACACGGATTGCAAGCCTTCCATAACATCTTTAGCTATTTTCACTAAAAATAATACAGAAAAGTATGTTCTGATAGATCAAAATAAAGGAAATGCAATGTAATTCAATGCATTTTTTGCACCTTTATTTAGTTCGTCAAATTAAAAGGGGTTGGTTAACTTTTCCGATATTTCTGGAGTGTGTTACACGAACTGCAAGCCTTTCATAACAGCTTTAGCTATTTTTAATAAAAATAATACAGAAACTCCTGCTCTCATAGATCAAAATATAGGAATTACATGTTAATCCAATGCATTTTTTGCACATTTACTCATTTCGCTAAATTAAATGTGTTTCGTTAACTTTTCCGATATTTCTGGAGTGTGTTACACGGACTGCAAGCCTTCCATAACAACTTTAGCTATTTTTAATAAAAATAATACAGAAACTCCTGCTTTCATAGATCAAAATATAAAAATTACATGTTAATCCAATGCATTTTTTGCACATTTACTCATTTCGCCAAATTAAATGGGTTTGGTTAACTTTTCCGATATTTCTGGAGTGTGTTACACGGATTGCAAGCCTTCCATAACAACTTTAGCTATTTTCAATAAAAATTATTCAGAAAAGTATGCTCTGATAGATCAAAATATAGGAATTACATGTTAATCCAATGCATTTTTTGCACATTTACTCGTTTCGCTAAATCAAATGGATTTGATGAATTTTTCTAATATTTCTGGAGTGTGTTCACTGATAACAAGCCTCTAATAACAACTTTAGCAATTTTCTATACAAATAATGCATACCCTTTTACCCTGATAAAAGGAAAATTATAAGAAATACATGTTAACCCAATGCATTTTTTGCTCCTTTACTCATTTCGTCAAAATAAATCAGTTTAGTGAATTTATCTGATATTTCTGGAGTGTATTACATGGATTGCAAGCCTTCCATAAAAACTTTAGCTATTTTCAAATAAAAATAATACCGAAACTTCTGCTCCCATAGAACAAAATCTAAAAATGTAATGCTAATCCAATGCATTTTTTGCACCTTTACTTATTTCGCCAAATTAAATTGTCCATATCAATTCTTCTAACATTTCTAAATTGTGTTACACTTAAGCAAACCTTACAAAAAAATTAAAATAATTTACATAAAAAGTAATACCTAAACTCCATCTCTGATAAAGAAATATTCAAGAAATGCATGCAAATTCAATGCATTTTTTGCTCCTTTACTCTATTCGCCAAATAAAATCAGCTTTGTGAATATTTCTGATATTTCTGGAGTGTGTTATACTGATGCATACCTTCCACACAACCTTTACCAAAATTCCATATAAAATAATACCGAAACTCCTGCTCCCATATAACAAAATATAGACAATACATGTTAATTGAATGCATCTTTTGAACCTTTACTCCTTTCGCCAAATAAAATCTATCACACCAATTTTTCTAATATTTCTGGAGTGTGTTCCCCAGCATTCGAGCCTTCCATAGCGCAACAACAAAGCCATGTTTTACGCAAAAATTCGGCTCTGGAAGCTCACCTAAAATAAACAATTCTGCTAAAATTTGCCTTATAGACACAATGGCGCTTTCACCTAAAAGTCCAGGCCATACAAAACAACTCAAGTAACGTTTTTCCGCCATTAATGCTGGCCATCTTTTTTATTAGTCCTTTTGCACATGTGCATAAAATAGCAGAAAAGCCCATTAAAATACACTGAATCCTATTCATAGGAAGCCATTTGCAGTTCTAATGTGTATAGGTTACAGTAATAACCACATCCTGAAAGCCCCCTCCCCCCCATAAGCCCCACCCCCTCACAAAACTGGCACCTTGTAATTTTTAATACAATCCTGGATATGGTGTAACAATTTCCAGAAAGTTTGAAAGATATATCTCAATTCGTTTGTTGTGTACAAAATAAATACGCGTGCAAAAAATGCATAGGTTTAGCATGCTTTTCAATAAATGCAAACTACAACCTTGAAATTTGAACCTTGAACTCTGTGATATTTATGAGTAATCTTAGGCGTGGTGTAACACACTCCCAGAAAGTTTGGTAGCAATTTGTTCATCCGTTTGCTGTGTACAAAATGATTAAGAGTGCAAAAAATGCATTGGTTAGCATGCTTTTCAATGCATTTTGTGAGATTTTTTTTACAAAACGCAAAATTTAACCTCAAAAATTGAACTTTAAACCTAGCAATGTTTTAAATTACTCTTGTAAATGGTGTAACACACTCCAGAAAGTTTGGTAGCAATACGTCCATCCGTTTGCTGTGTAAAGAATAATTAAGCGTGCAAAAAATTCATTGATTTGCATGCTTTTCAATACATTTTCTGAGCTTTTCTCACAGCATGGAATCTGCAACCTTATAAACTGAACTTTGAACCTGACAATGTGTTATAATACTCTTGGACGAGTTGTAACACATTCCAGAAAGTTTGGTAGTAATACATCCATCCGTTTGTAGTGTACATATTGATTACGAGTGCAAAAAATGCATTGGCTAGCATGGGTTAGCATACTTTTCAATGCAGTTTTTACCGAAAATTGCTTAAAAATACATTTTTTACATTTAAAAATATATTTTAAGAGTATCAATGCCTTGATCTTTGGCAAAATGCATTATCAATGTCAAAGGTCAAAGGCTAAAAGCAATATGGCGGCACCATGGAATGCAATTACTCGGGTACTAGGTTAAGTTTGGATATGATTTTGTGTGTATATCTATACCCCAAAAACTCAATACAAATAAACACTGAATTTCCATACAGGCCACATGGCGAGGCTTAAAAACAAGGGCTAAATTACTTCACATGCATTCAAGTAAATCTATTTAGCATGGTTTTTCCATTGACTTTAAGCCTACTTCTCAAATTTCGTAAAATTTCAGAAAATTGTAAGAAAATAGACATTATACTTCAAAACAATAGAATTTGCACAATAGGTAGGCCTAAATATGGTATATCAAAATAGGCTAAAATTACAAGAATTTTGTAAAAAAATTTTGCAAAATTCTGCAACAGAATAACATGATATCAAAAGGCCCTTTGACTCTATATAGCTTAGGAAATCATTTCAATTTTGACAATTATTTTGTAAAATTTCATTTAAAAGCATTGGTTTACAATGAGCCGATGGTTATGTCTGACCATGTGGTTTTTTCTAATCGGGGTATTAAACAAAATCATGAAATGGAATTGAAATTTTGGATATAACAAAAAATTAAGAGCAATAAACTGCAAGAATAATTAAATTCTAGAAAAAGTTGTTTTTAAAAATTACAAAAAAAATACCTAAAAATCTAAAAAGTTGAAAAGAAAGTTGCCTAAAAAATCTGAAAAATTAAGAAGAAAGTTGTCTAAAAGTTTCTTAAGTTATAAAAAAATTATGTAAAAGTCTCTAAAGTATCAAAAAAATTGCCCAAAAACCTCGTTACAAAAAAATATCCTAAAAATCTCTAAAGTTACACGAAAATCTCTAAAAATGTTAAAGTTATGCTAATAATTACTTAAAAATCTCTAATGTTAAAAAATTACTCAAAAATGTCTAAAAATTATACAAAAAATTACCCAAAAATGTCTAAAATTATACAAAAAATTGTCTAGAAATTTCTAAATTACCAAAAATTACCAAAAAAACCCCCTATAACGAAAAGAAAAATTACTTAACAATTAATCTTTAAAATTACAAAGAACATGTCCTAAAATTCTTTAAATAATTTCCTAAAATCTCTAAAGCTACAAACAATTACCAAAAAATTTGAAAGTTACAAAAAAATTTCCTAAAAGTCTCAGAAGTTACAAAAATTATGTAAAAATCCTTAAAGTTACAAAAACAATTACCTAATAGTCTCTAAAGTTACAAAAAAATTACCTAAAAATCTCTAAAGATGCATAAAAAATTTACCCCAAATTTTCTAAAGGTCCACACAAAATTTCTAAAAAAATTTAATGGTTTTTAGATAATTGTTTTTGTAACTTTTGAGATTTTTCGTAATTTTTGTAACTACAGACTTTTAGGTAATTTAATTTGTAACTTGAGAGACTTTTAAGAAATTATTTTTGTATATTTAGAGAATTTTAGGAAATGTTTTTTTGTAATTTTAAGAGATTATTAGGTAATTTTTTTTCTTGACACGTTACAGGGTTTTTGGTAATTTATATTTTTAGTATAGAGATTTCTAGAGATTTTAGAGATTTTAGAGATGTTTGTAACTAGAGATTTCTAGGTAATTTAATTTGTAACTTGAGACTTTTAGGAAATTATTTTTGTATAGTTAGAGAATTTTAGGAAATGCTTTTTTGTAATTTTAGAGATTATTAGATAATTTTTTGTCTTGACACGTTACAGGTTTTTTTTGTTTTATTTTTTTAGTTTAGAGATTTCTAGAGATTTTTAGAGATTTTAGAGATTTAAGAGATTTTTGTTAACTAGAGATTTTTAGGTAATTTAATTTTTAACTTGAGAGACTTTTAGGAAATTATTTTGTATATTTAGAGAATTTTAGGAAATGTATTTTTGTAATTTTAGAGATTATTAGATATTTTTTTTTCTTGACACGTTACAGGTTTAATTGGTAATTTATTTTTGTAGTTTACAGATTTCTAGGCAATTTTTTTGTATAATTTTAGAGATTTTTGTGTAATTTTTTGTGTAACTTTATAGATTTTCAGGTAATATTTGTTAATTTTAGAGATTTTTGTGGTAATTTTTTTGTAAATTTAAAGATTTTTCTATAATCTTTTCATAACTTTATAGATTTTTAAGTAATTATTTGCATAACTTTAAATTACAAAATCAATTACCTAAAAATCTCTAAAGATACACAAAAAATTTACCCAAAAATTTCTAATGTTACACGCAAAATCTCTAAAAATTTAAAGGCTTTTTAGGTAATTGATTTTGTGACTTAAGAGACTTTTAGGAAATTATTTTTGTATAGGCCTATTTAGAGAATTTTAAAAAATGCTTTTTTTGTAATTTTAGAGATTATTAGGTAATTTTTTCTTGACACGTTACAGGGTTTGATAATTTATTTTGTTAGTTTAGAGATTTCTGAGTAATTTTTTGAGTAACTTTATAGATTTTCAGGTAATATTTTTTTTAATTTTAGAGATTTTTGTGGTACTTTTTGTAAATTTAGAGATTTTAATATAATTTTGTTTATAACCTTATAGATTTTTAGGTAATTATTTGCATAACTTTATATTACAAAATCAATTACCTAAAAATCTTTA
Organism: Proteroiulus fuscus; assembly: GCA_034700285.1. Lineage (NCBI taxonomy): Eukaryota > Metazoa > Arthropoda > Diplopoda > Julida > Blaniulidae > Proteroiulus > Proteroiulus fuscus. Next base: position 6,298 of record JAQIXP010001817.1, on the reverse strand, counting down.
ACGATACACAAAATTATTGCCCAAAAGCTTCTAAAGTTACACGAAAAATCTCTACAAATTTTAAAGTTATGCAAATAATTACTTAAAAATCTATAAAGTTAAACAAAATTATATAAAAATCTCGAAATTTACAAAAAAGTGCCCTCATTGTGTGAAAAATTCTACCGCAAGGTGGAGCTTCTATAACATACTTTAAAAATACAATTTTACTACAAAATGGCCCAAAGGCATGTTTAGGCCCAAAGAAAATTCAGAATCACAGATTTTATTTAAAAAAAATCCTAATTTTATTTTTAAAAAAAATTCTAATTTTATTTTTTAAAAAAATCCTAATTTTATTTTTAAAAAAAATCCTAATTTTATTTTTAAAAAAATCCTAATTTTTTTTACAGGCCAATCTTCTGGGTACCGCCATAATCGAGAAGAAGTCAAAGGGCAGGACCGGATGGCCCCAACACGTGTGGGCCCTGGAACTAAAGCAGTAAGGACCCTCAAAATAAAAACACATGGAAAGGTTGGGTCATTTTGCCAAAATAAAAATGTCCCTTGGAAGGACATTAAAGCCAAAAAACCAATTACCCAAAATGGACTTTCCAGGCCTCCCCGGGGGCGCGAGGGTCAGGACCCGCGGCCGGAGGTACGTTTTCCCCCCGGGGCGGCCTTAGCATGGGTCCGGGGCACAATGACACGGTGGCCATGGCACGCGCCCCACTTCATAATACAGCAAATGGAACCCCCCATTGGGCCAGTTCATAAAAAATAGCCAGCTGACCTATGACCCCCCCCTCCCCCCTTCTCCCCCTCAAAAAAACAACACGTGGGCTATTATTAAGGATTGTGCTGCCGCCATTTTGTTATCAACAACATTGTTCACTTTTGAGTCAACCAGAAAAGTTACAAGTGAATTTTGCAGAATTTACACACTTTTATGTAAAAACTTGCCCGTTCAAATTTTCGGCCGAATTCTGCACAAATTACAGACTACTTTGTAAGTAAAAAGCTGCAGAATTCTACATAAATTATGTCCAAGTAAAATTGTTTCACCCGAATTTTACAGAATTTATACATTATTTTATGCAGTTAAAGTTTCAGAATTATGCATAATTTCTGTCCATGCAACAATTTTAAACCGAATTCTGTAAATTTAGGCCTATGTTATGCATACACATTTGCAGAATTCTGCGTAAATTCTGTCCAAGAAAAATTGTTTCGACCGAATTTTACAGAATTTCCACATTATTTTATGCAGTTAAAGTTTCAGAATTATGCATAATTTCTATCCATGCAACAATTTTAAACCGAATTCTGTAAATTTAGGCCTATGTTATGCATACACATTTGCAGAATTCTGCGTAAATTCTGTCCAAGAAAAATTGTTTCGACCGAATTTTACAGAATTTCCACATTATTTTATGCAGTTAAAGTTTCAGAATTATGCATAATTCTATCCATGTAACAATTTTAAACTGAATTCTGTAAATTTAGGCCTATGTTTTGCATAAACATTTGCAGAATTCTGCGTAAATTCTGTCCAAGAAAAATTGTTTCAACCGAATTTTACAGAATTTATACATTATTTTGTGCAGTTAAAGTTTCAGAATTATGCATATTTTCTGTCAATGTAACAATTTTCAACCGAATTCTTTAAATTTAGGCCTAAATACAGAATATGTTATGCATAAACATTTGCAGAATTCTGCGTAAATTCTGTCGAAGAAAAATAGTTTCAACCAAATTTTACAGAATTTACTCATTATTTTATGCAGTAGGCCTACAAGTTTCAGAATTGTGCATAATTTCTGTCCATGTAACAATTTTAAACCGAATTCTGTAAATTTAGGCCTATGTTATATGCATAAACATTTGCAGAATTCTACATAAATTATGTCCAAGAAAAATTGTTTCGACCGAATTTTACAGAATTTACTCATTATTTTATGCAGTACAAGTTTCAGAATTGTGCATAATTTCTGTCCATGTAACAATTTTAAACCGAATTCTGTAAATTTAGGCCTATGTTATATGCATAAACATTTGCAGAATTCTACATAAATTATGTCCAAGAAAAATTGTTTCGACCGAATTTTACAGAATTTACTCATTATTTTATGCAGTTAAAGTTTCAGAATTATGCATAATTCTATCCATGTAACAATTTTAAACCGAATTCTGTAAATTTAGGCCTATGTTATGCATAAACATTTGCAGAATTCTGCGTAAATTCTGTCCAAGAAAACTTTTCAGCCAAACTCTCCATAAATTACAGAGTATTTTATGCATAAAGAGTTGCAGAATTCTGCATAAATTCTTGCTATACCTGTATACAAGATTTTCGTCCGAATTCTGCAGAATTTACGGACTAGTTTGTAAGTAAAAAGCTGCAGAATTCTACATAAATTATGTCCAAGAAAAATTGTTTCAACCCAATTTTACAAACTATTTTATAAGTGCATAAAAAGTTGCAGAATTCTACATAAATTCTTTTCATTAAACATTTTCAACCGAATTATGCAGAATTTACAGACTATACTTTGCTAGTAAAAAAATTGCAGAATTCAACACAAATTCTAACCGTAAACATTGTGTCAACTGAATTCTGCAAAATTTACAAACTGTTTTATGCATAAAAAGATGCAGAATTCTACACACATTCTTCTCATAAAATTTTAAAATTATGGAATTCTGCGCAAATTCTGCTTAAAAAAGTCTGCCATTAAATGAAATCGTTGTCGAATTCTGCGAAATTTACAGGTATTGTTATGCATAAAAAGTTGCAGAATTCTACATATAGGCTTGCATTCTCTCCAAGAAAATAATTTCAACCGATTTTTGCAGAATTTGCAACTATTTTATGCATAAAAAAGTTACTGAATTCTAAACAAATTTCACTCATTACAATTTTCAGCCGAAATCTGCAGAATTTAAAGACAATTTTGTTCATGCTCCAAAAAAGTTTTTATGCTTTTACTACTAAGTCACGAAAAAACCTACAAAATTCTGCATAATAAGTAAGCGCACAAATTTGCAGAAAATTTTCTCCAAAAAATAATGTGCATAATAAGTATAGGCCTATAGTAATTTATGCAAAATGTATAAGTTACTTGCATAAACATGAGTAAATTCTGCTTTTCTTTTTCTTAGTACTTTTTTTTCTGCGAAAATTCTGTCCCACTTTGTTCGATTTTTGTATAACGAAGAGTTAATTATCTAATTCTTTTACTTAGTACTTTTTTTCTGCAGAATTCTGTCGAAATTTTGTTCCAAATTTTTATAAATATAAGTAAATTCCCCATTTTTTTCTTAATAGGGCTACTTTTTTTCTGCAAACATTCTGTCCCACTTTGTTCGATTTTTGTATAACGAAGAGTTAATTATCTAATTCTTTTACTTAGTACTTTTATCTGCAGAATTCTGTCGAAATTTTGTTCCAAATTTTTATAAATATAAGTAAATTCCCCATTTTTTTCTTAGTAAGGCAACTTTTATTCTGCAAAAATTCTGTCACACTTTGTTCGATTTTTGTGTAACGAAGAGTTAATTATCTAATTCTTTTACTCAGTACTTTTTTTCTGCAGAATTCTGTCGAAATTTTGTTCCAAATTTTTATAAATATAAGTAAATTCCCCATTTTTTTCTTAGTAAGGCAACTTTTTTTCTGCAAAAATTCTGTCACACTTTGTTCGATTTTTGTGTAACGAAGAGTTAATTATCTAATTCTTTTACTTAGTACTTTTTTTCTGCAAAACTTCTGTCGAAATTTTGTTTATGGTTAGTACTATGTGTTTTGCTAACAAGGGCAATTAGCTAATTAGTTTAAAAAATGAAAAAAGAAGGCATAATTTACCCCATGGAAGCAGCGCCTCCTATTGCATAAGTGTTATCATTCTCAATTCTGATATTTTATTCAGTGTTTACCAAAAAGTCCTGTGCAAAAATATAAAATGCATGTTAACCAATGCATTTTTCCCAACTTTATTTCTTAAATCACGGGCGACCGCTTGAAAATATCGTCGTGCAACTTTCCAGATTGTGTTACAACCCTTTCATGATTACCCTAAAATAACCAAATTCTGTGTCCAAAAAAAACAAAATGGCCGCCAGTCCCATTGAGATTAACAAGGCCCTTCATGTTCCAATGCAGATAAAAAGCCACAATAGACAAGATGCATAATTTAGATTACATCCTGCATAATGTATAATTGCCAATTCAAACAGGGCCTGAGATTTTGACTGCGGCTTCTGCATGAAAGCAGTTTGCAAAGGGCCTAAATCCGGCGTAAAAACTAGACCCTACTTGAAGGGTAATCAATTAATGATGAATTAGTTGCATTTGCCAAATATTTACCGAATATTCAATGAAAATTTATCTAAATTTGCCATGGGTGTATTTTTAGACTAAAAATTTGACGAGTCATTCTATGGGACTGGATTACGTCAGTGGCAGCCATTTTGTTTGACTGAAAATGTTTCTTGGGAATCTTGGGGAAGTCACAATGACGTCATAACAGCCCACGTGACCCTTTTCAATTTAGCATAGGAAGCCCTTGTGTCTATAATAGTTTAATTAGGCCCAATGTGTTTTGTTTTAAATTGTAAATTTGGTGTTTTGTGCTGATTTTTATTGTGAATCGTTCATATTATACACTATTCAAATTGTGATGGAATACTTTGTGTATTGTGCATTAAAAGTTATTTATTTCATTGGTTTTATTTGTACATGTTCAATTCTTCCGCGTGCCAAAAATGCATTGGAAAATGGGTTTTTAAGAAAAAAAACCAGCTTTTTTCTTGACTTTTCAAGGACTAAAAAGTTTTCCCTGAATTTTCCTGACAAAAAAAAATTCTTACCTAACTTTTTCTGATATTTCTGGAAATTTCCTGGATTTGCATGGCAAAAAATAGTTTTCTTTGACTTTTCATTACAAAATAAAACTTTCCCTGACCAAAGAAAGTCTTTCTTGACTTTACCTTATGAAAAAAAATTCCCTGACTGTCACTGACAAAATGTAAGCTCACCCAACTTTTCTTGATATTTATAAAAAAATTCCTAAACTTTCCCCGTAAAAAAAAATTTTCTTCGACTTTTCATTAACAAAAAATTTTCCTGAATTTCCCTGAAAACAACCAGTTTTCATCCACTTTTCATTATAAAATTAAATTATCCCTGACTTTCCATGAAAAAAACCAGTTTACATCCACTTTTCATTACAAAATAAATTTTTCCCTGACTTTACCTGAAAAAAACCCAGTTTGTATCCACTTTTCATTACAAAATAAAATTTTCCCTGACTTTTCCTAAAAACTAACTTTCATCCACTTTTCATTACAAAATAAAATTTTCCCTGACTTTTCCTTGAAAAAAGTTTTTATCCACTTTTCATTACGAAATTAAATTTTCCCTGACTTTCCTTGAAAAAAGTTTTCATCCACCTTTTATTCAAGAATAAAATTTTCCTTGACCAAAAAGTGACAAACAGTCTTGACTTTACCATACGAAAAAAATTCCCTGACTTTCCCTGGCAAAAAGCAAGCTTACCCAACTTTTTCTGATATTTATGAAAAATTTTCCTAATTTCCCCTGCCAAAAAAATAGTTTTCTTCAACTTTTCATTACAAAATAACATTTTCCCTGACTTTCCCTGAAAAAAAAAAAGTTTTCATCCACTTTTCATTACAAAATAAATTCTTCCCTGACTTTCCTTGAAAAAAATTTTCATCCATCTTTCATTAAAAATTTTATTTTCCCTGACTTTCCTTAAAAAAACTTTTCACCCACTTTTTATTAAAAAATTTAAATTTTCACTTACCAAAAAGGCTTCCTTGACTTTATCTTACGAAGAAAATTCCCTGACTTTCCCTGACAAAAAGCAAGCTTTCCTAACCTTTCCTGATATTTATAGAAAATTTCCCTGACTTTCCTGACATTTCAGGTCATTACGTACTCTGTCCTAGATTAAGCCTGGACTTGCTACGACGCTCCCCTTGTTTGGATCGATGGGCAAAAGGCGTTAGTTCATGATGGTTAATGATTGCCTGGATATTGTTATGACTTTGACTATGATTAGATTATGGTCCATTAAAACGCCTCTGTTAATCACATGGGTGGTGGTGCACGTGCATCACATCCATCACAACGGCGCTTGTGCCAGATGACTCCACCCCCCAACACCACAAAAATTAGCATAATGGCCCCATTGCACATTGCCACAGGAACACAGGGACGGATACAGGATTTTGCTAAGGGGGGGGGGGCAATCGCATATTACGGAAGGAGGCGGCCATTTTCTCTGCCTATACT
>JAQIXP010001816.1:0-16935 GCA_034700285.1 Proteroiulus fuscus | reverse complement strand
ATTTCCATTTTAATAATAATTTTTCACGCTCTTTTTATTAAAACCAACTTGTTTCAAAGTGAGACTGTCCCTTTAATCGATTTGGGGTAGGCCTATTCTAAGGTATACCATGACCCGCCACATGTCCTTTGCTTTATTTGTATTATTTTGCCAGTTGAAGGGGCCAAGGATGCTGAGAAAAATGCATAACGATCGATATAATGGCAATATGGCACTTTATTATTAAAATCGTTTTCAGAATTCATTACAGGTCCTAAAATTATATTTTATTTTGTCTTTAATTGAAAATATGCAAGGCCAGACAGAGTAAAAAACATATACATAATTTTCCAGTAAATTAGAATTTGATTGCATGGGGTTGGGGGAAAAAGATGCCTACAGGTGAAAACCATTATGACCCTTTTAGATGTATACACTATATGTGACAATACGATTATATTGATGAAAAACTTGGAAGCGAATTCTCCCTGCAGCAGTTTATCCATGTCCATTTAAGTAAACCAAAATATATAAATCTTTGTTGCTTCTCAAGCATATGTTGCACTGACGTCAAAATGCAGACCGACAAGATAAATACAGGAAATACCACAGAGAATTATGGGTAGTCATGTACGTGGTTTGCTTATAGCTCTTTATGTTCATATACACTGTTACGACAGCCTGCAAATGTATCAGGGCTGTAGCTGCCGGGGGAGCAGGGGGGGCGGCTGCCCTCCCAGACTCGATCAGAGGGGGCAGCAAAACGCCAGTCTCCCTCCCGCCCACTCGAAATTTTTGAACTAATTTTAACCCATTTTTGAGGGTTTTTGAGTAAAAAATTCGCCTGCGGCGCCGTTTGCTGTCAATAAAATGACAAAATTTGTGATTGTTTTAACCCATTTTTGAGGGTTTTTTGAGAAAAAAATTCGCCTGCGGCGCCATTTGCTGTCAATAAAATGGCAACATTTTTTATCGTTTTAACTCATTTTTGAGGGTTTTTTGAGTAAAAAAATTCGCCTGCAGTGCCATTTGCTGTCAATTTTTGCAGTTATGTACAAAAGCCTTACAATTTTTGCCTGCAAGCCAAATTTTGAAGAAAAAAATGTTTTGGGACGGCCCCTTACCCCCAAAGAAATGGTTTTCTGGGTATGGCCCTGGTTCCCAGGGGGGCAGCAAAATCCACTCTGCCCCCCCCCCAGATTACTTGACCTTGCTACGGCCCTGAATATAAGACTCACCTAAAGACAGATCCATATTTTTTTCCTAATCCGGCAAACGTTTTGTGCGAGTCTTTACCAATAAATGGCAAATATCCAAAAACTGGAAGACCCATTGGTCCAGGAGGTACACGTTTTCCATCGTTTTTCGTCTTATAGCAACTTATCAAATACGAAATTACCAAAACCAAGAGAAGAAATTGGACCAAAAGTGATCCCACATTGGATTCATTTAGTAATGACAAGCCACTAATGTAAGACAACATTGCATTCACTTCCTTGTAAGCTAAATGGACGTTTCAACAAAACCAGATTCTTTTTATATATAAAATAACCTACTTAATTGCATGTACCCAATATACATTTTAATTGGTTTTCACCGGAATGACCTTGGCAAACAGGCAGAATTATTTCTCAACATGTACTCACTTTCTTCTTAGAATTATATCTTTTCTGGCTAAGACTTGTATAAAAATCTTCAGGAGAAAAAATAAACTTGGAAATACCCGTTCCTGTGGCCATTGACTTAGATGCTGACATCAAAATAATCTCCATATTTTATATTCCATTCTATATTGGCATTTATAAATATTTCCTAAATGTATTCCTATATTAAATGGCACATACCATGGGTCGCCATTTTAGTAAGAGCTAAATTGCAGTTGAAATATATTCATCACAGATGTCGCTTTACTTTTGAAAGGAAAGAATTATCCAGCTTTTTTTTTTTAACACAAGTACATATAAGGCCTATCTATCTATACTACAAGTTTTTAAACAGGACGTCCATGACATGTTCATACCTCGCACACAAATGTTTGTTGTCCTACATAGAAAATGTAGGATATTTTTTTACAATTAACAGAAATTTTATAGAAATTTTCGACATATTGTAAGAACTTTACACGAATATATATATATATATTTTTGAAATTATTGTATGAGTTTTAAAAGAATTTGATGTAAAATTTACCCTAGACATATACAGTATATATGTGCCCTATTACAATTAATGATTAATTATTCAAAATTTCGGAAAATTATCGAAAGAATGCATTAGAAAATAAAAAATAGTATCCCATTTCAATGTTTAGCCTTGCCTGGTTAGGCTAAACCTTATAGGGCGAGTTTAATTTTACAAAGGTAACTGATACTCAAAGTTAATTAAATCATGGTGCAGTGAAATCTTGGTATAAAATCAAATAAAATTTATTAAACTGAAATATGAAATGAATGAGCAAAATACAGGAAATATAGCGAAATTTGCCAAAATATAGGACAAATAAATTATAACAATCTTAAAATCTAGGACATTTAGGACGTTTGTGACTCATGCATAAAACTAAAAATTTAAAGAAAAGCTCTTGAGAACAAGTACTGCATTAAATTGTCATTTTGAACGTGTTTAGTTACAATATTTTTCAATAGTTACATTTTTACTAGTGGCAGAATACATACAACGCCACCTGGCAGACTTTTAGTGCCAACTGTCAAAAGGGGAGATATTTTACAAAATTTTATTAAATTTTTAATTTGTCAGAATTTAGAAAACTGAATTGACCCCCAAAAAGTTCCCGAAAAGTTTTTTTTTTATGTTACATGTTTAATCATAGAATTAAAGCGGGTAGGCCTATACTTAATTTTAGATCCTTGTTGTTTTGGCTGACTATCCGGGATCCCCTTTTCAAACAATCATTTTTAAAAATTTTTAATTACATTACAATTTCCATATTATAATAAACCTGGGAAGTGCCATAATTAAAAAGCTAAAATAATGCTTTGATACTGAAATGCAATAATTGGCATTGGTCTAATTAAAACATTATAAAAGAAATATTAATTATGCGAATAGGAGATAGAGGATGAAAACTGTTTATATACCCCCGTTGCCTCTATAGTTTATCATGAAATTAAATATATAATTATACCATAATACTGATGACATTATGTAATTTCAAAAACCTAATTACTCAACATCATACTCCTATATAGGAAACAGACTAGCATAATTCTCAGAAAAAAGAGATTTGTGTCATAAAGCCCCTAACACAATATACATTTTTTCAAATAAACTTTTACTTTTGCAAGGTTAAAGGGACAGTCTCACTTTGAAACAAGTTGGTTTTAATAAAAAGAGCTTGAAAAATTATAATTAAAATGGAAATTGCGATTGTATTTGACAATATCTATCAATAAATAAAATGATCTGAATACCTGGATTTGGTTGGCAATGCGAAGCCTTAATAGACGACATGTTTCAGGGTTCCACTAATTTTTACCTGTAAATTTCCCTGACTTTCCCTGACCAATTTCCAAAATTTCCCTGACAAAATTCAAAAACAAGAGGCAAATAAATTCAAGGAAAATAGCATTAAATCTAGATAATCCAATAAGTAACAGCATGTGGATGTAATTTCATGTAAATGCATATGAAGTAGCAGTTTTCACATTTTTCACAATTAGTCTACCATTCTTCAGATTTCTTTTGTTTTAATTTCTTTTTGTTCAGCTATTTCCCTGACTTTTCACTAATTCTTGCTAAATTCCCTGACTTTCCCATTTCCCTGACTTTCCAGGTGAGTGGGAACCCTGTGTTTATTAAAGCATAGTGGCGCCTTCTATTGGAATGAAGGCGCGAGCTCTCGTGAGGCCATAGACATACATGTGCCAGGGGGCGCCACCTCACTTTAAAGCTTGCCGAAAGCAGCTGGAGGTTAAGGAAAATGGCGCCTACCGTGCATTTTGGAAACGTCGTGATTTCTTCAAAATGAAAACTTTGCTGCAATTATTATTGGCACAGAAATTAAAATCTATAGTAATTGTGTACTGTTTAAAAATAACTTGTTTCAAAGTGAGACTGTCCCTTTAATTAGTTTAATATTTTAATCAGGTCAAATCCTGGAATACGTTAATATGATTATTTCCATTTATTATTATCTTTGAATACATTTCCTATAGTGCCAACATTTCGCAAACATTCTATCCCAAAACTTAATTATTGAGTGAAATCAGTTCATGTTCATGGGCAAACTGAAAGGTCATAGCACTTTGTCACCTTAATAATTCAAAATTTTCAATGGGTGAATTGAAACTGACATTTTCAAGCCATTTTCTCTATTTTTACTAACTGATCTCTTAGGCTTGAAAATGTTTTCTGAATTAGAAAACGAAACGTCACAGTGAAATAAATTCAATGATCCACAAACAATCTTGTCTTGAATCAGTTATTATTTCAAGAGAATTTTTCTCACAAAAATTTAAAAATTCATCATCTATCTCTTGTTGAGCACAGAGCACCTTTACACATCTTGAAACTAACATTAGTTTGCAAATAAAATGGTCAACATGCATTATTTGACAAATATATTTTGAGTGAATACAAATATCTTGCTATCTATCAGCCAAGTTTGTATTAGTTAGAGTGAAAACAGTTTTGGATGGCAAATAATTATAGCAACATGACTGAAGTTCAAACCAATACATTTGACATTTGACCTTTATACATTCATGATATCAACAGTTGGTTGCAGTAACAAATCACTATAAAATTATCTTCTTGCAAGTAAAGTCAAGCAATCTAACGGATATAAGCCACGAATTTGCAGTCAATATGTTTCAAGAAATTCTAACAAACTTATTTGGAAAACTAATAGCCCTAGATATTTTGATTTATTCTGTTTTAGTAGTCGTAATTTCAACTGCATATTGGTATTTATCCATCCCCAAACATATACCACCAGGACCCATTGGACTGCCTGTTATTGGATACCTTCCATTTTTGGACAAAAAACCTTACAAGACCTTCGCTCAGCTCGGGAAAAAATATGGCAAAGTTTTTAGGTAAGCTGCACTCTATTTACCTTTCACTCCTGATACCCCTCAACTAATTAAAGTAAAAATATATATATATATATATATATTATAGCGTTTACTTGGGCAGTCGACTGGTTATTGTCCTTAATGACTACGATGCAATTAAAGAAGCTTTTATCAAGCAAGGAGACATTTTTTCTGGAAGACCTGACAGCATGACACTTAATACAAAACCAAAAGATAACTTAAGTAAAATTGAAATTCTCTTAAGGGGAAAGTTCCATTTTGTAACAAGTGATAATTAAGTTGTTCACACATACGAATGGCTGTGACAATAATAAGTGCAGCAAAGTTTTCATTTTGAAGAAAATACGACGTTTGCCAAATACACATTAGGCGCCATTTTTCCATAGATTTCAGCAGAAACTGAAAGTTGGTGGCGCCCTCTAGGACATGCCTGTCTGGTGTTTCATGAGAGCTGATGCCTTTTATCCAGTAGAGAGCGCTACATACAGTCAGTAAAATGGGACCTATTTCTGCTTTATATTTTCATCCAAATCCATGTATTCAGAACATTTGATTTAAAGATTGGTGAGCTCAAATTCAATTGGAATTGGCAGGATGTTTATAATTTTTTATGCTCTTTTCCTACAACCCCCTTCTATCAAAGTGGGACTTTCCCTTTATAATTTACGGGTCAAGACAAGGCTTACGTCTGATATCCAGACCTCCAACCAAATTACACAAGCCCCTTTTATTAGAGTCCACAAAGTAACTGTAAATGGATTGTTATCATCATTTTGCTGTATCAAACTAAAAAATTGCTTTCCCTAAATGATGCCATGTTCACTTTGGTTGGACATCCGTATACCAGACCTATTCCCAAATTATATGTTCGATAAACAAGTATTGTAAAAGAAAAGTAATAACAATAAAAATTTCCATCAGGTATATCAACAACAGATGGTCCATTCTGGAGAGACCATAGGCGATTTGCACTACAAACTCTTCGCGATTTGGGACTTGGGAAAACTAACATTGAACCTCGAATACTGGCAAGTATATAAATCGTAAGCATATATACATATAAAAAATTCTAACAAATTTAAAACTATTATCCTATAGGACGAAGTCCAGTGTTTTCTCTCAGAACTACGCAAATCAAACGGAAAATGCAAGCACATCCGTGACATTTTGGGACTGAGCATATGCAACAATATTTGCATATTAATATTTGGAAAGAGATTCGACTATGGAAGCGAATTCATACTAAATCTAAAACACCATCTGGACGAATTCACTACAGTAGCTAACAACGTTGCCTTCAGAATCTTTTTTCCCTGGATGCGTTTTATTCCTGGCATCAACGTTATTACGAACCAGAAAAAGTTTAAGTAAGTGACAATTTCTGCCTATAATTCATTTTAATTCAAGTGACAAAAATGATTGTAAACTTGTTGATGCAAACAAGAAATTGATTCTCATTTTTGAACAGGCAAATACTGCTAAGTGTTGCAAACACGATGCAAGAAGTGGCTGATGAAAAAGAGAAAACCTATGAGAAAGGTTCCCGAGCAGACTATGTTGATGCTTATTTGACACAGAGAAAGTCCGAGAATTCGAAAGATACAATTTATGAAAGTAATTGAACTGTTTATATGCCAAATTCAGTGAAATAGACAGTGAAACTAAGGATATGATTTGTACGTTTTGGTATTTTCACTGTACGAGACTGTTTACAAATAGGATTCGTAGTGGTACCACCTGTATTACTGAATTTGTCTATTAAGGGGGTTGTTCACACTTTTAACAACATGGGCTTATGGGGATTTCAATGTTAAATTCGTTTTCTTCAAACTGATATAACTCAAGAACGGGTAAAAGCTGAACGATGGGGTTTGATTTTTTTTAAAGAGTATTAAATTTACTAAAAAAACTGTAGTATGATTATGACGTAACCTGCATTCTGAATGTTGTTATCGATTTTCAAAGTTGACTGTTCCGTTTTCCCATGCTAATTTACATTAATGTGAAATTTTTCCCAAAATTTAACAGATCTCAATATTGGCTGAACGGATAACGATAAGGTTTGATTTTATGGAAAGCTTATTTAATTTACTACAAAATGTATAAGTTAGATTTCGTCATTACATGCATTCTATATTTATTTATCGAATTTCAAATTTTACCATTGAGTTTTTTGCCACATTTTGCCCAATTTTACGGCTCACAGGGCATATATAAAAAAATCATACTCCACGTTTTAGTAAATTTAATTGTCCTTTATAAAAATCAAACCCCGTCAATTTATATTTAGCCCTTATTGAGATATTTTAATTTTAATTTAACATGGATATTTTCATAGGAGCATGCATGCTCTAAAAAAGTGTGGACAGCCCCCTTGTAAAGTTGCATTTCAAAAACAGATGTTTAGACAATATCTTTATCATATGGAGTGCAGTTTTATTGCAATTTGTTACATTATTGCTTAGAAGGTTCACAAAGCAGGTCCCAAATTTGGCATATATTTTCAGATGATGCAATGATTCACAACATGAGAATGTTATTTGGAGCCGGTACTGAGACCACAAGTAACTCACTGATGTTCTGCATAACCCACATGATGAACTATCCAGACATGCAGAAGAAAGTTCAAGATGAAATACATGCTGTCATGGGAAGTGACCGGCTGCCATCGTGGAATGACCGGTCCCGCACTCCTTACACATTAGCAGTTCTTATAGAAGTACAGAGAATGATTAGCCTTGCTCCGCTAAGCATTGCCCACAGGTGTGTTGTTGACACTCTAAATTCTTAAATTTCAATCTTAATTTATTGAAACTTTAAATATTTTAGAAACATGGAAGAAACCCATCTGTTTGGGCACCGGATTCCAAAAGACAGTTACATAATACCAAATTTGTGGAATGTTCACCATGATCCCCAGTTATGGGATGAACCCGAAGTGTTTCGTCCGGAGAGATTCCTAAACGAAACTGGCCAAGTTGTGAAACCAGAATATCTAATTCCATTCTCAACCGGTAAGTCTAACCATAGAATAAAGTTTGTACGGAAATATTTTTTTTTCAAAATTATGATGAAGAATATTATTTTTGATCAGTTTTCATGTTCTTAAGAAAACTAGACTTCATCACGATTTCTGCAGAAATTCATCATTTAAATTCTGAAACGCATTTTCTGCAGAAATAGAAATGCATTCTTCAATTTTTTCAAATATTTATTACTTTTGTATCCAGGTAAACGACAATGCTTGGGAGAATCTCTAGCAAATATGGAAATGTACCTGTATTTTACATCCATGCTCCAAGAATTTACCTTCAAATCGCCAACGGTCCAACCCCCATCGCTTGATGCTCGTATGGGATTGATAATGACACCTGTCAATTTCGAGACTTGTGCAATACCCAGAAAACTTAATTAATTTTGTAAGAATATTTTATTTTCATATTTACACGACATAAATGAACTATTAAATGAGTAATTTTTAAAAGTGTCATAACTCTTATATTTATAGTTGGTAATACTTTATGCCTTTTAAGGAAAAACTGAATTCAATTGATGCCAATATTTCGCTAATATAATCAAAAGAGTGGAGGAAATATTGATCCACGAATGATTTTTGTCTAATGTGATGTCACATGGAGGGTCACTGACTGGTTGGTATATATTATGATATTGACCTCACCTATGAGCACCATAACTAAGTTAAAAAAATTGCTTGTTGTGGAGATGCACTCATTTAATTATTACTATGAATTTCATACAATAGGTGCATAAATATATGAAAAAAAAATTTAGTTTAATTAACAGGAATGCATTCAAAGGTGGTTTCAAAAAATTTAAAATGAATGTCCTTTGTAAACAAATATTTTGAAAATAAAACCAAACCATAGCATAGTTCAGAGGGGTGTAAAAATTAATATTTTCATCAGACCATAACTCACAAATCATGACTTTACAAAAATTCATAGATGGCGCCATTTTACCATATGTTTAAAGAAATGGCTGGCGCCATCTAGTAGTTACTTTTTTAAATTAAACCATTGAAAGGATTCATGCATGGCTTCACTTTTCCTCTATGGAATAGTTGTTGGTTGAATTCCTAAGATGGCTGACAAAATCGACTGGTAGTAATCAAATTTACCATTTATTTGAATGGCTAGCCCAAATAATTTGATCTTGTTTTTCTCTATTTTGTTTTTTAACAAATAACTTGATGAGAATTTTCTTTAACGGATTAAAGCCAAATTTCATTTGTTGTCAACTTTTCATCATTATCCCATAACAAAAAATTGTCAGGAGTGCTGAGGATAATCACAGATTACTTTGGTCAACATTTATTTTTGTCATTTTGGCCCACACTAAAGTATTCAATCGTTTTCTACTTGAAATACAAACTGATAACGACGCCATAAAAATTGTAAATTTTTGATCGAAGATAAAATGTTATACATGATACATACAGAAGGTCATAGATTACTGATCCTTAGTTCAAGGCTAAAAATATTCAGTTTTTAGGATAACTGCCTAATTTTAGTCGTGATTATATAAATTATTGTTTTTAACTCATTTACCTAAATTCAAAAAAATTCTAAGTCTCTACATCCCTGTATACTGTCACAATCTAAATTGTCCTACTTCCTTAGCTATTGATTTAAATTATAAATTATCAGTACAGAAATTTGATCTCTTGACCATAGATCGCCAGTTTAAAATCAAAGGTTGACCAGTGCTACCAACTTCCTAGTTTTGGCCAAGCATCATTTTGAAGTACCACAAGGCCATAACAAGATGCTCTCCGATTTAATTAAAGATACCATTGAGAATTTCACCACAACAAACTTACTAATTTACATATTAGTATTTGGGATAATTTCTGCAGCATACTGGTACTTATCAATCCCAAAGGGTATTCCACCTGGCCCACCAGGGTTGCCCTTTATAGGGTTCTTACCCTTTATAGGCAAGGAACCTTACAAGACATTTAATCACCTCGGCAAGAAGTATGGCAACGTCATCAGGTAAGACAGCAATCTCAACAATTATGCATCTTAATTTTTCATTATTAATTTAACAATTTTTTAGCATCTATATGGGAGGCAAACTTATGGTTATTCTGAATGATTACGAGGCCATCAAAGAAGCTTTTATCAAGCAAGGCGATGTGTTTTCCGGAAGGCCAAAGAGCAGCCCATTTAATGTTAGACCAGAAGACACTTTGGGTAAGATCATATTCAATATTCAAATGTTTACAGACCACATAAGAATTTCTTTTTCAAAATACAGGAATATATTATTATATTAACCATTATATTTAATGACATCCTCTTAAACATTTTTGCGAAATAAAATTAAGTGCTGTAGATTGATGTTAGAAATGCCTCTGTTCAGTGTAGCTTATAGGCATAGGTCTCATATAGAGCGAGTTCAACATTCAACAAAATATAAACTTCAATTTATGATTCCTTAAAATTTTCAAAAGTTATTAATTATAATTTAATGATGGGATTAAAATATCCGTCCATTTGGATTATACTTATGAAATATATTTACAAACATTTCTGCAGCAAATGCATTTCAAAATTAAGGTAACTAATTTGAGAAGACAAATTTACATCCTATTTTGCAAAAATGAACTTTGCTTAAAAAACTTTGTAGAAAATATAATGTTTCAATAGAAATCGTACAGTTCGAATTTTCTACAGAACACTGATTTAAAACTTTATAAGATTTTTCACCTTGAATACAGAAAAATAATTGGTGCAAATGCTTGTTCAAATGTGTAGTAATTGCTATGATGTGACATCATTGGGTATGGGCCACAAATTGTCAGGTTTACCGAGGCCTCCATATGACGTCATATAAAGTGCTCCAGTTAAAGGGCTATATTCTCCATACTATGTTAGTATTGTCCAAAAATATTTAAAGAACTATTGGCAGTAATTTCAGAAGGTCAAAGTCCGAGCTATTTATTTTATTTATGGCCATAACAAATATTTGGCTGAGAAATGTATGGAGCAATTGGCGCAAAAATGGTTGTACCCTGGCATTTTTGCAAAATACGATCAGCTTACTATGATCAGTTTTAAATTTTCCTAAAATAAGGAATATCCACAACTGACGGCCCATTCTGGAGAGACCACAGACGATTTGCCCTGACGATTCTCCGAGACTTAGGAATCGGTAAAACAAATAGTGAACTTCGCATAAGGGTAAGCACCAAGATTTACAAAACCTTCTCATTTTCAACAAAACTAGATGTTAGTAACACATTTGCTTCAATTTTTGCATAAACTTTTTTTAAAGGAAGAAATCCAGTGTTTTCTGACAGAATTACGAAAATCGAAGGGCAAGCGTCAGAACGTCAGAGACATTTTGTACATGAGTGTGGCTAACAATGTCTGCATAATGATCTTTGGCAAGCGATTTGATTACGATAACAAACTGCTAATACGACTCAGATACTTGATTGAGGAATTCCAATCAACTCTCAACAATTTCGCTGTCAGAATTTTCTTCCCTTGGTTGCAGTACTTGCCAGGAATAAATATCATTACTCAACAGAAGAGATTTATGTGAGTACTTTGAGAGTATAATTTGACATATTTATAAATGCAAATTTACGAGCCCCAAATGTACTTATTAGGAAGATATTTACGGAATTTCATCATAAATTGGAAGAAATAGTAGCAGAGAAGAAGAAAACATATATTGATGGTTCCAGAGCAGACTACGTAGATGCCTATTTGTCAGAGAAAAATTTGGAAAAGAAAAATACATTTTTTGAAGGTTATGTCTTAATTGATTTCTAATTAAAACAAATTTCCTTTCCATTCATATACACAAGCATTTGCTGGCCCATATAGAAAAAAGTAATATGTGCTTGCCTTTCCAAAAATATTGGAAATATAAGAATTGTTTTCCCAAAATATAAAAACATTGTACACATTTTTTCCAAAAAAAAATAGGAATATTATATGAAAATATAGGTTTTAAAGGATTTTATTTTCAAAAAAATATAATTATTCCCTAAACATTGTATCGTACTTTTTTCAGAAAACAGGATTTTTTTAAAAAAATAGAAATATTAAAGGAATTTTTTTAAATGTAGGAATAGTTATAGAATTTTTTCAAAAATATATGAATACTAACGGAATTTTCCAAAAATACAGCAACATTTAAAAAAAATTCAAAAATATAGAAATATTTCAAAGGATTGCTGTCTTTCATTTAAATATTTTGTGTGCAATCTACCACTATCTTCATATGCTAAGGATTTTTTTCTCCAAAACATAGAAATACTAAAGGATTTTTTCAAAATACAGAAATACTAAAGGAATTTTTCAAAAATATAGCAACATTTAAAAAAAAAAATTTAAAATATAGCAACATTAAAAAAATTTGACAAAAATTTAGAAATGCTAAGGATTTTTTCAAAAATATAGGAATACAAAAGGAATTATTCAAAAATAATGGAATAAAAAAGAAATTTGGGAATACTAAAGAAATACTAGGGGAATTTTTCAGGAATACTTTCAAAAATATTTGAACACTCAAGGAATTTGTAAAACATACGAACACTAAATACATTTTAAAAAATACAGGAATGCTAAAAAAACATTTAAAAATATATGAACACTGACAGAATTTTTAAAATATAGGAATACTAAAAGAATTTTTAAAAATATAGGAATACTAAAAGAATTATTAAAAATATAGGAATATTATAGATTTTTCGTCATAGTATAAAAAATTGATTGGATAATATTTTTTGCATAACATATTACACGATGATAACATAATTTCTTGTTAGATTATATAACCTATTACACTTAATTTAGGAAAATTACCAAATTTATGAATTAAAATGATGAAGTAAAATAGGAAATAGTAGGACACCTAGCTGTAACACCAGCATTTGTAACCTTTCAAATTTATGCTTTCAGAACTTCCACTAATTCACAACCTCAGGTCCATTCTGGCTGCCGGAACCGATACCACGACTGCTAGTGTCATGTTTTTCATATCCTCAATTACAAACTTGTTAACTTTACTTAAATTTTCACTAAATCCTCTATTAACCCTTAACATTCCTACATGCTATATATGATGAACTACCCAGAAGTTCAGAAAAAGGTGCAAAAAGAAATCGATGACGTCATTGGTACAGAAAGGCTGCCAGCTTGGGACGACCGATTCCGGACACCTTACACTGAAGCAACTTTACTGGAAATGCAAAGATTGATAAGTTTAACGCCTTTAAGTTTATCTCGCAGGTGAAACACCAAATCTTTCCCAAAAAGAAGAAGTCTTGCTGCTTAAGCCCTACTAGTAGTTTTTTTTTTTAAATTTCCAGAAATATGGAGGATGCTAATCTCTTTGGCTACAAGATTCCAAAAGGCAGTTACATCCTGCCTAACTTGTGGGCAGTTCATCGTGATCCTAAACTCTGGCAAAATCCAAACGCATTTCGACCGGAGAGATTTATTGACGAAAATGGAGTAGTGGTCAAGCCAGAATATCTGATACCATTTTCAACAGGTAGAGGCATTCGAAAATGTCCATTTTACATAATCCAAAAATATAAATATGGTGATTTCAATTTAACTTAACCCTTTTAGGAAAACGTCAATGCCTTGGAAAAACTCTTGCAACAATGGAATTGTATTTGTACTTCGCTACAATGTTACAACAGTTCACTTTCAAATCACCAACTGACCAGCCACCATCGTTACAACCAATTCCAGCATTAACTTTCGCACCTGCTAGCTTTGAAATAATTGCAATACCAAGAAAATAAATCTGAATTACAAACAAGTACAATACTAAATATTTAAATTAGAGTTGCTTTAATAATAAAGTCCAAGCATTACAAACAGCAAGAACACGTAACCTTCTAAAATTCCTGATATTCACCACTTTATTAATTACAACTCCAAGAAAGGATGATGCAATGTAGCTATTGTTGTCAACATGTGATTTCATAGTGAGGACCACACATTGTTAGCCATGCATAGTATATTGTGACCTCCCTATGACGTCGGCTAAGGGTTAGAGCAATGGCCACCACCGAGAAGGCACTTGAAATTTATTCTTCTAAATATTTTGTATTAAAAGAGCTTTCAAATTAAGCGAAATTATATGTTTCTTAATAATTTCAAGATTGTATTTAGGTAAGTTTTGAATTAAAGAAGAGTATGATAGTAATGAGACATTCAATTATTATGTGATGCAAGCTTACCATTAATACAGAGAAGAAGGATAAAGACAATGATTCCATGAAAAATATTGGCCAGCAATGGCATCCAATTTTATTGCCAAAAGCTCCACTAAGTTGTATGGTACCGTACTCAGAAATCTCAGAAAATTTCCGCCATAATACAATTAAAATTAACTCTGTAAAAGTAGGAATTTTTTAGAATACATTTGTTCTTCTTATGCTTTATTGCATAGAAGGAAAGTGAAGCCAAAACTGAATGATTTCAATGATGGCAGCAAGATATTAAGATTTTACAAAGCAGGTGTTCCTGAGAACAGGCAATATGGCGCTGCCCATGTATTACATTAAAAAAAATGTGATTTCTCATTACTGATAAGTTTAATTCCAAAATTATCATTTTATTTCTACGTTTTGTTCTAATATCCAGCATTTTTAATGCCACTTGTCATGAAGTGTGACTTCCCTTTTAGGACAAAAAAAAATTGGATTTTACGACAAAAATTAAAAAACTGCAAAATCTCCAAAGAATTATTGACGACGATATTAAATTTGTTCTAGCATATAGCGTGGAAGGATATATAGACAAGTTATGTTTTCCTTAAATCTGTAAAACAAATATAATTTTCGGGAAGTATCACATTTTCCAGGAACCGGTTATCCCACGTAATGTTTACATTTAAAACAGACAACTTTTGTATATGTTAGCCCACACATTCGTAAACAGGAATTTCCATTTGGATTTGAAACAAAAATAGAATTTTATTACACTGAGGATAGGATGGACTCCATCTTGACAAATATGAAGATACACTATTTAATCCTCCTTATACCCTATTCAATAAAAGAGAGAACTGGAGAAATCATGAAGGTCCACCAATCACAAAGAAGCACATCCACTAAGCAATTAACCAAAGAGGTGTGGACTGACAATGGCAATATAATTAACATAACTGAACAATACCAACAACTACTGGTTGTGATTGGTATTGGTATATTGACTTTAACCAACTGCCTTGTTAATACAAGCAATTGGTCTTTTCATTTCAGCCGCCATCTTGCATTTCCTGGTTTTTAATGACATGCAGGTTTTACAAGTGTAAATATTTGAAATGCTAGTCCTAATATACCAACACTGCCAAATACCATGATACCAACATCTTCAACACTATCGGTTTTTGGTGGTGCATTTTAGTACTTAAATTGTGTAGTGTTCATTTTCCAGCAAAAGAGATAACTCAAAAGCAAACATAAATGTCAACTACAATCAGTACTTAAGCAAATTTGCTGTAATCATAAAATAAACCAGACATCTAGACAAATTTCTAGGGGAACCAGCATCGATTATCCAAAAATCGCCAAAAAAACCACAGTTCAAATAACACAGAATACGCTCGCTCGTACAAATTTCTCCAAAAATTAGACTATATTTAGCATATCAAACCATTGTTATACTGATTTTCAGCTTCGACTAATAATTATTATTCGATCAGACTAAAATGTGCAAATTTCAAACTCATTTCGGATAACTGAAGTTGTACCAATAAAGTATTAGGTGAAATCTAGCCAGGCTTCGCCCATATCACATCTGCAAAAATACTTTGGAAAGCAATTCCACCCACTATAAAACCTGAATGTGGGCCACCAGCATGCAAGTGTGGGTTGGTTTACACCTTAAATATTCTACAAAAACAGACATTGTTAAAAAACAGCCTCTCCTCAGTCCATTCCAAAACTTGGAGCAAGATGGAATCCATGGCTGAATTGCTCACGTATGATTTTGCAAAGGAAGTAGTTAGCTACGTTATATTAATAGTCAGTTTTTTCGTGATTTATCGCTTTTTGAGGGCACCTCGAGGAATTCCACCTGGGCCCAGAGGATTACCATGTGTAGGATATCTTCCTTACTTAACCAAGAGGCCTTATCTGAAATTCATTGAATTGGGGAAAAAGTATGGCAATGTTTTCAGGTCAGTATTAGTGAACATTGAAATTTATAACACATCTTATTCATCTTATAAACCTCTTATTCATTTATTTCTTTAACATTTTTCTGAAAATCCATTTAAGGTCTTATTATTATTATTATTTTCTTGAATTCGTTAAGAAAATGCCACTAGGGTGGATTTACGAATTGAATGGTATTATTGATCAAGCGAAAGGTACATGTAATTGAAAATAAAATCAAAATAACTATTAGTAATATTAAAGGAATAGATGTATAATCATAAAAACGTTTTACCTATGGGCAATCTATTAAGAAAAAATGCATTTCATAACAAATTAGCACCATGATCTGCTTAGTTATTTAGTAAAAATAACATTAAATCACAAAAAATGTAAAAGACGTCATGAGGCAGCTCCTTTAATCATGCACTCAAACATCAATTTTGTCTCCTCTGAATTGCTCAAACTTATCTGAAACAATTCAGCTTGAAGTAGCACATAATTTATAGTCATGTTTTGCCTGATGACGTCATTCATTCATTTGTTGTTCAACTAAATTTTTTAAAGCTTTTCTGATAAACAATACTTGTATTTTTAAAAACTCTAAACTCAGTTACATTTAAGGGGCAGTCTCACTTTGAAACAATTATAATTAAAATGGAAATTGCGATTGCTTTTGACAATATCTATCAATAAATAAAATTATCTGAATACCTGGATTTGGTTGGCAATGCGAAGCCT
>JAQIXP010001815.1:0-16937 GCA_034700285.1 Proteroiulus fuscus | reverse complement strand
AAATTTCACGTCTATGTAAAATAGCATGGGAAAACGGAACGGTCAACTTAGAAAATCGATAACTACATTCAGAATGCGTGTGACGTCATAATCATGCATCCGTTTTTAGTAATATTATTAATCTTTAAATAAAATCCAACTCCATCGTTGAACTTTCACCCGTTCTTGAGTTGTTTCAGTTTGAAGAATACGAATTTAACATTGAAATCCCCATAGGCCCACGCTGTTAAAAGTGTGGACAGCCCCCTTAACAAATTATTGTGCTATTGATATTTTAAAAATTAGGCAAAAAAGTCACTTTGCGTTTTAGGCTATCCACAAATTAATTTAAAATAATGTTTTGACTAAATTATTTTGTGATATCAATTTCTGAAGTCTAATGATTTTTAAAATTTAATAATCCCACACACACACACAAAAAATCATTTTTTAATAAAATAGTAATTAATCTTCTGAAATAAATCTATTTTAGGAATTCAAATATTATTTTTTATGTTGAAAAATATTAAGGAAATTGGTGGAAAAAAATTATTTTAATATTCAGGAAAAATGCTGAAAGAATACAAACGGTGTTACCAATTTGTACAAATTCGTGTAATTTTGCAAATAAAGATAAATCATTTGTCAATGAGGTTTAATCTAATTTTTTACTGAATTTCTCTCACGAAACTAGGAACCGGTTTAATTAACTTTTTTATTGAGTTTAATTGCAAATGATGATGCCCTCTTATTACATTATTTCGTACAATTTCATTTTTTTATCCAAAATTATTAGTATTTTTTATAATGTAAATTAATGGCAATATTGCAGAATGCTTTTGTTAGTGTAAGTAGGTCTATACTGAGAAGAAATCGATACATTTTAGGCATTTTGGTGAATGTATATACACATTGGACAACTACATATATAACAACATACGACTCAATATATGTGAAGAAATCCAATCACATTTAATGATCCGATAAGGAAGACATTTACTCTTTTTTTTCTCAACTAAATTTACAAAATACTAAAAATAAAAACCAAACTATGTTCAGGCTTAACCCATTTGGTGGGGTTGAAGGTTGACCTGGAAACTCAGGGAAAGTCATGGGAAAAAAAGGGGAAGATCACCCTTAAAAATGCCTTTTCTAAAATTTTCCAAATATATTATGTCTAATTATTTTTTAAAAAAAGTAAAAAAGTATTTTCCCAAAATTGAGTTTGCTGTAGAACCGTAAAAGACGTCATGAGGCAGTGCATTCGAGTATCATTTGGCTAATGTGATTGGCTCATTTTGCAATATGAGGATTTACATAATGGCAGGTACTGCCTGATGACGTAATTCTTTCCATCAAGTATAAAAATGTTGAAATATTTCATTAAATTATTAGGCAGAACTTGATTTTGACTGTTTGTTTACTCTATAGTTAGTCACTTGTTTATTTAAAGGGACAAAAATGCATTGGTTAACACATTGGCCTCCACTTAAAAGAAGGAAAGATTTCCCATTGGAAAACCAGTTTCTCAATGGTAAAACTTTCCTTCTTTTAAGTGGTGACAAATTATATAGTGGATATTGACAAATTCAATGTAATAGCCAGAGAACATACATTCCAAATTATCACAGTATTTAAAATGTTCAAGATAAGAAATTTTTGTTTCACCCAACGCCCTGGCCGACCCTGCCATCCCAGCATGCATCACTCCCATCGTTAGTAGGCCCTTTTTACCTACTCACGTGAGGGTAGTGATGCATGCTGGGAAGGCAAGTCGCTGCCTTATGACGTCGATTATGAGTTATGGTGAAACAAAGTTGTTTATTCAAGCATTTGCTTTTAATTTTTACTTATAGATAATTAAACTTGGTTGGGAAATTTTGGGAAATGTATTACCTTGTTTGTCAAATGGTTTTTTAAAGGTTTATATCTTCTTTAATTTCAGGAATAAATGTGAATGTGATGATTCATCAAACTAATGAGTCATAACAAATATACATTATCTTAATTGTACAATTGTAAATTCATTGACAGCTTGTCTTGTCTGCAATGTCAATATATTTTCCCTTTTTTAGTGGAAGTATATTTAAGGGAATTTTCTTTTTATATGTATATCAATTTATGATATGATATTGTCATATTGAAGAAGGCACAACCCATTTTGTACATCACAAAACTGCAGTCAGGTTATCGACCTTGCAACAAGCCATATATAACAAATATGAATATTTATAACAGGTTGAGTTTGTTTGTTGCATGTTCTTGCTATCCAATTGAGCAAAATATTTTACCACATTTTTCAGAAAAAAATATATCCCTTTAAAAAAAGAAAGCAGGTGGAGAAAAATGATGATTTTTAAATAAAAACAGCGTAATTTATTTAAATAAAAAATTTCTTTAATTTTGTAAAAAAAATTATATATATTTCATTTTTTAAAGAATTATTTAAATGAGAAATTTTTCTTTTTTGTTAATGTACTTGATTAATTTTCGGTTTTTAGCATATACAAATTTGTTTTGGTAAGCCTGGGATGTTGATCAGTAAAAAAATTTATATTTTATATATATTTTTTTTAAAATTTGTCATTATTAGCTAGAGCTGAACATTTTACACATTTCTTTTAAGAATATTTAAAAATTTAAACAAAAAAATGGGTTTAAAAATATAACTAAAAATATTTATTTGATTTAAAACTATTTTTTGTATAGATTTTTAATTTTTTAATTTTGTAAATACAAAAACTCAAGAATTAATTACATATTAATAATTTTTTTTTAAATTAGTAAAACTATTATTTGATTTAAGTAAATTCAGATTAATCTAAGAAAAACAAGCTTAACTAAAAGTAGTTGATTCCAAAAGAGTTTGCAAAATTTTTGAAACTTTAAATTTTTAAGTTTTATTTCAGTGGTTGTGGGCTTTATTTATAACTGTTTTATTTTTGTGTGGAACATTTTTATTTTTAAAATACTATTATTACTTTTAATGAGTTGTTTACATGAGCCACCATAAACATATAAATGTTGCAAGCATTTGATTATTGTGCATGAAATTTTCTCACAATCTTTATTGATCAAAATTATGTAAGCATTTACTCAAATTACCCATAAATTGTCTTAGAAATTTTTTCTCCAGTTTTGCATATTTTGGCTGGATTGATTAAAATCTGTGTGTGATTAAAAAATCATATGATTTAGATAATAATATCACTGCAAGAAACATTGATATTATTACATTTTTTACAATTTAATATCTTATAAATCCTATAAAGCTTGTGTAATGATTAATTTGTTAAGATGATTTTATATTTAATTAAATAGTTTGACATCTTATGTTTATTTGGGGTTTATAAGAGTAAGAAGAAAGCTAATAATAAAAAGCTTTTACTCTTATATATAGCTCTAGAGTTGAGCTAAAGGTGAGCTGTTGGGTTTTTGAGGTTTTATCGATTTTTCAAAGAAAATATATGAAGCTTTTGAGAAACTGGATTAAAACCAACTCACATCAAAATACACTTTATGAAGTAACAATCAATTTAGTAGCAGTTTGATATTCAGGCTCTTAACGAAATATTGTTAGAAGGCATGTTTTCTAGCCTCAGGCAAACAGAATTTTAAGGGCAAAAATAATGCATTTTAATTTAAAAATATCATATGACAGTTGTTTATTCATTTGCTAAAAGGATATGAAATTAAAAGATAAATATATAATATTAACATTGACTTATATGTAGAGAGTTTACATTTTGATGGTGGCTCATGTAGGCAGTTCATTCTAAATAAGTAATTTTTTTTTCAAAAATAAATAATTTCTGCACAAAATTAAAACAGTTAAAAATGAAGCCCGCACAACTGAAATAAAACGATCTCCTCCCTATGAACCACCGTAAAAATGTACTTTTTTGTAATTTTATTATTCGCAAATTCTCTAACAAAAAAAGATCCATGATATAAATAAGTAGAATATTATTTTATATTGCTTAAAAGAATTTCATATTAGAGAGTTTGCAAAAATTTAGTACAAAATAGTAAAATTATGCATTTACATTTTTACGGTGGTTCATGTAGACAGCTCATTATATATAAGTTTTGTTTTCAAAAATAAAGAATTTCTGCACAGAATTAAAAACACTTAAAAATGAAGCCCACACAACTAAAATAAAATAGTATTCGCCCTATGAGCCACCGTAAAAATGTATTTTTTTGTAATTTTATTATTCGCAAATTGTCTAATAAAAAAAGATCCATGATATAAATAAGTAGAATATTATTTTATATTACTTGAAGAATTTCATATTAGATAGTTTGCAGAATTTAGTACAAAATAGTAAAATGGTGCATTTACATTTTTACGGTGGTTCATGTAGACAGCTCATTATATATAATTTTGTTTTCAAAAATAAAGAATTTCTGCACAAAATTAAAAACACTTAAAAATGAAGCCCACACAACTAAAGTAAAATGGTATTCGCCCTATGAGCCACCGTAAAAAT
Organism: Proteroiulus fuscus; assembly: GCA_034700285.1. Classification (NCBI taxonomy): domain Eukaryota; kingdom Metazoa; phylum Arthropoda; class Diplopoda; order Julida; family Blaniulidae; genus Proteroiulus; species Proteroiulus fuscus. The sequence goes on along the minus strand of JAQIXP010001815.1, from coordinate 12,465 downwards.
TTACTTTTCTGTAATTTTATTTATTTTTGCAAAATTTTGCAAACTCTTAATTTAAAAAAATCAATAATGATGTGAACACGAATTAATTTTTAATTACTTAAAGAATTTTACTTTAGAGAATTTGGGAGATTTCATGAAAATAAATAAATTGTACGAAATTATAAAATTTTACGGTGGTTCATAGGTAGACCTGAAGGTTTTTGAGGGTTTTTAACATTTAAACATTGTCTCATATTTGAATAACGTATGCCTACAATTAAAAAAAGTTTTTAGAAAAATTTAAACTAAATCAAATTCAGAATTTATGCTGAACTGGAAAGTCAGGGATTATTAGGAAAAGAAATTATTACAATATAATACAATTTCCTAATGTTTTCTTCTTGTTTTCTATAATCATATAAACTATTTTATAAATCAAGATTTCATTTTCACTGGTTGTAATCGACGATGTAAAAAAACCCTGTAAAAGTCAGGGGAAAATATTTCATTTTGGTCAGGGAAGCCCACTTATGTAATTGCAAATGAAAATTGAAAATATGTAACTGAATGCATTTTTGGCATATTTATTTGGTAAAGTAAATGATTACAAAATATAAAAGCTTTTCAGTGAATAAACTTAGACGTCATGTAGGGAGCTTTTGTATGGCTTTCTATGGTTCATGTAACAGGAAATTAATCGGTTAACCGAACAGAAGGGCAAATTAATAGGTATGAATTTTTTGGAGAAAAAAAATTTGAATAATATTCAAATCCTCTTTTGTGAAGCTGTTTTCTATAACAAGAGCATTGCATGCTTGACCTTCGTGAAAAGGCTTTCTCCACTCGCTTGACCACCCATGTAATCCATCGTGTGACCAACCCTATTTTTATTTAGCTTTTTTCACTATTTTCAGAAAAAAATAGGGAACTGAATGTTAGAATCCTTTATAAATGAATTGAAGCGTACATAATTTAACCATTTGATATTCATACCAACATTGTTCTTTCACTAAGTTAATCCGCTTACCATTTTAATCAGATTTCTCTAATGTAAATAACGTAAAAAATTTACTGATTAGCTGGAATATAAAAATTGTAAAATAAAAAAATTAAAATTTTTTTGTTAAAATGGGAGGAAATGAATAGAAGTACATTGTAATTATAAAGAAAATTTGAGAGAAAAAATAACCCCATTTGTTTTAAATAAATTTTATAAACATTTAATAATGTATGGACAAACATTTTTATTGTTGGTATTTAAAAAATGAGAAAATGGGAAGAAGTAGGTAGAAAAATTTTGGCATTAAAAGGGAAAAATGAAAAAAAGTACCGGTAATTAGGAAAATTGGTATAAAAAAAATCTTTTGTAAATTTTAAAAAATGTAATAAAATTTTGATAACAAATTTTTAGTGACTGTGCTTAAAAATGAGAGGGGAAGTAGTTAGGAAAGTTTTAATAAATTTTGACAAAATTTTTATAAAGACTTTTTTACAAAAGAAAAATAAACAAAAATATCATGCATTTATAAAAAATGGGGAAATGGAAAGATGTTATTAGAAAAATGTAAAGTTTTGATAAATTTTAAAAAATGTTATGACAAATTTATGATAAATTTTGATCAAAAACAGTTCTGATGAACTATTTCCAAATAAAGTTATGCAGTTAAATTGTAGAAAATGGAAAGTAGCTGTAAACGTTTGACAATTTTTATAAAAATCTTACTAATAAATTGTTATAAAAAAATTAAACATTTTGTATTTAAAATTGAGGAAATGGAAAGAAATAAATGGTGACAATTTGAAAGCCTATAAATTTTAATATGATTTTGATTAAAACATTACTGATGATAAACTAATACAAAAAGGAAAACGGAAAAAAAAATGTAGGAATAAAAATATATAATTACGAAAAGTTGTAAATTTTTATAATTTTAATAAAATTTGATCAATACATTAATGATAAACTGTTACACAAAAGTAAAAATAAAAAATGCAATGTAAAAATGGGGGAAATTAAGTATTTAAGAAAATTAATAGTGGATAAAAATTGAATTTGTCAATAACCTAGACAGGCTTCCGTATTATTTATTTCAAAGTGGATAAAAACTTATTTTATGTTATGCACTACTGACATTTCAGTAATTATTTCATTAAAAAACCAAATCATTATGGATTAAATTAAATGCTTTTAAGCCGTAAAAGCAATTTGAAAATTACCAAACTTGTGCTAATATTCATCACATTTTCACTAACCTGGACATTTTTGAAAAGTAAAAATAAAGAAATGCAGATTTTTTTCTTATAAATTATTGCAAAATTTATAGGCTGCCAACCCATTTGTTTTCTTGCGGTGAATATTTTAAAATAAATAAGAAAGACAATATTTTTTCTATAAATCACAGGGTGAAATAAAACTGGAAAAACAGGAAGTAACAAAAATTACCGAAAAAAAGGTTTTTTTTTCTGTTTCTTAGGTCAATAAGCGAGTTTACCAATATATCAAAGTCTGCAAAATTGATATTTTTGATGAAAGTTTCAATTAGACACCATTGATGATTCAAATTCAATTATATTGATTTATGTGAATTCTCATAATCTCATTATCGAAATAAGCTAAAAACAAAATAGTCTTATTTTTAAAAAAAATGCTGATTTTCCCTTTTTTAGTACCCTTAACAGCAGTGGCGCCCTCATATTTTTTCCATTGTTGAATCAGTGATGCATAAAGGAGTCGTTCACACCATCGTCCCATACTTTTCATCGTCCCCCCCTAAGACCGGAACCTATACAAGGGATAAGGGGTTTTTTTTCGGCTTTTCAACTAAAAGACCCCCTCAAGAGTTGAAATATTTTATAAGAAAACACTCCCTATAGTGTTAGAAACAAAATGCCTCGCATAGATTTCAGCTTCTTATTTTCAAGCCTAATTTATAATCCATTTATAGTAGTGGACACTGGCTATTTAGGCAATACTAGGGGTCACCAATGTTCAGTATTTCCTATAATTTTTGATAGTGACACTTGACTATTTTGCCCATTATTTATAATTTTTTTTAATAAATTTAAACAATTTCAAAAAATTTTATCAGGGTTTTGGTACCTTACCAATTCAAGTTGGTAATTATATTTCGATGGCTTAATTCAGAAGTGGTGAATATGCTATTTGATAACATGGCATATTCACCACTTCTGAATTAAGCCATCGATTTGTCATTACATTCCTGTATTTTGGTAAAATAAAATTCCCGTTATAATCCTATACTTTTTTAAAAAAAATTTTTATAAAATTTGTATATTTAAAAAAAAATATATATATATAATATGTTATTATATTTCAGCACATTTCTGGATACATTTTCGATAATATTGCAAAATTTGTGTGGAAAAATCTTTGGAAAAATCCTTTAATGATTTTTCATTTTGGTAGTGAACTTTTCTGGAGTAATCCTATAATTTGTAGAAAAATATTTGTATATTTTTTGAAAATATTATATTCCAGTACATTTCTGGATACATTTTAAATAATATTACAAAAATTGTAGGGGGAATTCCTATAATAATTCTTCATTTTGGTAGTAAACTTTTCTAGATTTATCATATAGTTTTTCGAAAAATATTTGCATAATTTTTGAAAATATTATTATTATATTCCAGTATCTTTCTGGATACATTTTCAATAATATTACAAAATTTGTCAAAATAATTCCTTTAATGATTCTTCATTTTGGTAGTAAACTTTTCTAGATTTTGATATAGTTTTTTTTTAGAAAAACATTTGCATACTTTTTGAAAATATTTCTATTATATTCTTTTATAATTATGGAAAAAATATTGCTCTAATATTGCAATATTTTTTTTGGAAAAAATTGCAATAGGGTTCGTATTTTGAAGATAAAAATGACCTAAATATAGTTCCTATATAGGACAATAAATATTTGAAAATATGAGGCCCAAATAGTGTCAAATTAAAGTTAGCAGATAATTTTCATTAAATCTACCTTATTGTAAAATTGGGGTAAAAGTAGCTCCCTCTGTAAACTTCCTGGCTAATTATTTAAAAATGTGAATGGCTTAATTGTATGACTTTTGCAAAGTTTAAACTTTTGAAATTTGTGAGAATTTTTTGCTGCAAATATTTCGATTTGAATCTTTAACACCTGTGCATTACAATTAATGAATACGGTTTTAAATTGATTAAAAATGGACGTCACAATCATTGTTCTAAAAGGGAAATAATATCTGACAGCATTGCAACACATTTTGCACTTTTATATTCTTACACCTTGCAATGAGATCACAGGAAATGTATCATTTTATTATGAGCCAAAAAATGTAACCTTTCAACATGCCACTTTGCATGCGTATGAAATTAATCTTAAGTGCATTTTTATATAAATCAAAATGGAAGAAAATGGGATTGTCTTATGAGAATATCAAGATATAAAAAATAGGCCTAGGCATATATTCATTTAAATTGAAGAAACTAAAACGAAAAATATCCATAGAATATACTACCGTCTTATTTTTGTAGTTTTGGAATAAGTCAATGGTAGTCCATGTAAAAGTTAAGACTAACCTTAACTTAGTTCATTATACACCGCCTAGCGACTAAGAAGGAAACTTAGTATGCTAATGTTATCCGATTAGCTGTAAAGTAAAAACAAAATGGTTTACAGAAGATGGTGATTATGCACAGATCAGGTTAGATGCAAATAAATTTGTATGCTTATCAGACTTTTCCCTATAACCCTGAAACACAATGCTGCCAGATTGCATGTAGGGAAATAAAATGGCGTTCATTTGGCCTTTGGCTATACCCAGGTGCATTTCAAAATAAGAAAAAAATACGAAAAAAAAAGCAAATTGAATTCTAGTTTTGATCTTCAGTGTTAACAAACTAAATGGGATAACCCCTAAATAATGCTAAAATTTTAGGGGAAAATGAGGGTCTATTCTCTCCCCCCCCCCCTTTTCCCCTTAAAATGACAAAAGGATATAAATGAGGACAAGTCTGTGAGGAGGTTCCTTAGTATGTGGTAAGGTAACTTTTAGGGTAAAAACATGGTGAACATGTGCAAAATATAAAAAATACAAGGATAATCTAAGACACACACACACACCTTAACCTAACTATACTAAAAGGTGAAAACGAGATAAAATAAAAATGAAATAATGTCCAGTATGTGAAGAGCTTCATGTAGGAAATGACCTATTCTGTAGGCCTAGTTTATTTTTAAAATTATTTAAAAACAACATCATTGTTTATTGTTATCTATCCATACATTTGTAACACTAGGAGATCTAAAAAAAATGTCGCCATCTAGTGATAGTTTGTGGCGTCAATGTAGTGAAATCGGTGGACTCAAACTGACCTGGAAAGACAGGGAAGGTAAACTTGGTCATGAAAAGTTAGGGAAAATACCCCAAAATGGGCAAGAAAATTAGGAAAGTTTGATGTAAAACTTTGTTATATAGGGAAAGTCCCACCTTGTAACATGTGATATTTAATGTTGTACACACTATAACTAGATAATATGAATGGATGTGACAATAATAATAGCAGCATAATTTACATATTCAAGAAATCAGGACAGTTTACTAAATATATATTTTAGGCGCCGTTTTTCCATAGATTTAAGCAGACACTGAAAATTGGTGGCGCCCTCTAGGACGTGTATGTTTACGTGTTCCATGAGAGCTGATGCCTTTTATCCAGTAGAGGGTGCTATATACTGTCAGTAAAATGGCGCCTACTTGAGCTTTGCATTTTCAACCAAATCCATGTATTCAGGACATTTTATCTATGAATTAGTGGGCTCAAATCTAATTGCAATTTCCATGCCTTTCCTAATTATTCATACTCTTCCTCCTACAAGTGGGACTTTCCCTTTAACATTCACTGGTTGTAGTCCACAATGGTAGAGCTTAAACATAACTGCTGCAGAGGGGCCAACTTTAGCTTAATTGATTTTACACCGCCTAGCAGCCATATATAGAAACTATGGCCAGTGCAAATTTGGAAAGCCCAATCAGGCTATTGAATTTATACAGATTTTGCAAGATTTGGTTACATTCGTGGCCGTTAGGCGGTGTATAATAAGCTAAGTTAAGTTTGGTCGCAAAGTGCGATGAAAGTCACATTGATAGGTATGAGAACCACGTCTTAATTAGAGGCTAAATGGGGCGCCCTCTATTGATGATTTGTTACTTTTTAATGGTCTTGAGAGGTGGATTTGCACAAAATGACATTATTATGAAAGTATAATAATGATAAGAATAAGAAAATGTAATATTTTTGCATGCATAAAATATGTATTTTGTGCTAATAATAAGTGTTACGGTTGGAGACCACAGTCATTAAACATAATACTGCAATTTATTTTGAAACCATAAAGCACTGTTAAGATGTTCATAATGGCCATCGTTAAAATTTACATAAAATTAAGGGCTTCTTACTAAATCTAAAACAATCGTAAAAATATTTTGTATTTTTTTTTTCGTACTAAATTAAAATGGCTTCCTTCCTTGGCTGCTTAAACCTGTTAGTTAATATGCCAATAATGATAAAAGTTGTAGGTTTCATATTTTAGTATATATTTTGTTTGCAAAATTTTATATTAGATATGTAGGCCTAATTTCAATTCAATACTTGTTAAATTGTTTTCCCTACAATTTCAGGGATCATTAATAGATCCCTATAACTGAAATAACTACTCTGCTGACTTTTAATGTTTTTTCGTCATTGCTGTTTTCTGTGTAAATCACTATAGTGATCTTCACTGAGACCCATAGGGCAAGCATTACTAGATCATTTGAGTAGTGATTTCGTTTTAATGATCTATGCTGATCTTTTCAGAGTAAGCTAATGCTCACTATCACAGTGTCAAACATTGATTAATATCATTTATTTGCTTCCTACTTAAAATTTAAGTGATCAGTATAGATCACTGTTAACTGAAATAATTATGTGAATGACTTTTATAATGTTTTTCTTCACTGTACTGTTGTATGTGTAAATCACTATAGTGATTTTCATTGGTACCCATAATACAAACATTAATAAATCATTTGAGTATAGTGATTTCGTTTTAATGATCTATGCTGATCTTTTCAGAGTAAGCTAATCACAGTGTCAAACATTGATTAATATCATTTATTTGCTTCATACTTAAAATTTAAGGGATCATGTAGTATAGATCACTGCATATTAACTGAAATAATTATGCTGATGACTTTTATAATGTTTTTTTTTCACTGTACTGTTGTATGTGTAAATCACTAATGATCTTCACTGATACCCATAGGGCAAACATTACTAGATCATTTGAGTAGTGCTTTAGTTTTAATGATCTATGCTGATCTTTAAGGGCCAATTGTACTTTAACCCAACTTTAACCCAATGTTAATCTTAGGTTTTCTCTTAATTCCTGAATGTTCATTGGCCCAAATCAGTCACATGATCAAAATAACACAGGGTTAAGATTTAACTGCTGTTGGTACAACTTGCCCTTAGAGATTTAATGCTCACTTAACCACAGATAAAAACATTGATTAATATTTTAATATATTTTAAAGGTGGACTGACAGCCAAGTACGTGTTGCCACCTGGTTGTTCGGGCTTCTTTTGACGTCACAATCCCACGACCATTATAGGCAGGACCATAAAGTACCGAAAGTTTTGCTCACGTGCTTAGCTGTCAATCCTCCTGGTTTATTATAAAACCCTGGAAAGTCAGGAAATTATTTTTTAGTTTCGAAACTTGTATTTTTAACCATGATCTTTAATGTATATTGTTTTTCGTTTCAGGGCCAGCTCAGATTCTTCATTGAAATGAATGAGTAAGTTCAGTATACTGAGTAAGTTACATTATTTTTGTTAATTGACAGAGAGAGTAGCTTATTGTAATTAATACTGGGTCACAAACATGCACAACACGAAATATTATAACATGGTTTATTAAAATAGACATTCGAGCTTCCCTAGGGTTGGAAATACAGCGAATGGTGTGGCTGGTGCGCCGTAGTCTTCGGCGGCAAGTCCCCCCGCGGCAGGTTTTAACCACCAAGGCAGCCTCATCTGTGGTCTTAACTGCGGAGGAAGCTAAGATTTTTCACTTTTATTTTTCAGATTTTTCAATTAGCTTCTATTAGCTTAGGATGTTATAAGGGTCGGCGTGGAGTCAGCCATTCGACCGTTGGTCTCAGTTGCTACTTCCGTTTAAGTAAGGGCAGGATTCAGGGGGATTTAAGGATCTTTTTCAAGGGATTTGATATTCCATCCTGGATCCTACCTTGCGATGAAGGGCCTGAACCCTGACCCCCCTGGGAAGCTCGTGTCCAACACTAGATGTCGGGGACCGCTGTCTAAATTAATGCAGGGTCAACGTATCCTATATTTGTATTTTTATATATTTTTTCCTTTAATACAGGTTCCTTACGAGCCACCGTACTAACAAATAATCATGCCTTTTAAGGTATATGCCTATGTTTGTTTTTACGAGACAAGTTTTGGAGTCAAATTCAACTTATGTTTGAAAGTTGAACTCACCCGACCAAATAGCTATAACATAATAGCTAAAATATAACATTCTTATATTTTAGAGAAAAACATTTTAGAAAAAAAGTTCATATACTTTTCCCATATAGGCCTATTTTGATATTTTATATTTTGTAAAAAGTTTCACTATGATATTGCTATATTATGATATTGCTATATTTTGTTGGAAAACATCCTATAGTATCTATATAATTTTTTTGGAGAAAAAATTTCTGTAATATTCCCATAAGTAAAAAAAAAATTGTACAGATTTTCAGATTTTATCAAAAATTATCCTATACTTCGAATATTGAACTACAGTTTGGGTCATGGTTTACTGTAAATAATGGTCAAATAATTGACCGTTGACGACGATACGGTGACCCACCGAATAACCAGGTCACAATAAGGTCATAGTTGCCCTATGTTAGACATGCGGTCCTTCGATGTGGTATAGGCAGGAGTGTTTTTAGTATTTTTCAGGCAGGATTTTTGTATTAATATGCTTTTAGGATGTTTTTTGTGTTTGTTTGTCACACACTTGGGTTGGGTTTTTCAGTTAAGGATTCTTTAGTCAGTTTGTTTTTAGTTAATTTTGATTAATTTGTTTCATGTCTGAACGTGTTTCTTGATTTTTGTAAAGTTTCAGCGGATTGCATTTTTTGTAACAGGCCTTAGTAACACGCACAGTTTAAATAAATTTTAAATGAACTTATTTTAAAAATTTGAATAAACACATTTGAAAATAATTTTTAATAACAACATTTTAATAATTTGAATAAACTTATTTTAAATAATTTGAAAATACTTACTTTAATAATTTTCAATAAACTTATTTTTACAATTTTAATAAACTTATTTTAAAGAATTTTTTAATAAAACTTATTTAAAAAATTTTAACAAACACATTTTTAAATAAAGGCAAATTTCAAATAAATAATAAACAGAAATTAAAACTTTTGATGCAAACTGAAGAGCGCGTAAGCAGTACGTAATAAGGAGGACTAATGAGAGAGTTTGGGCTTGAATGGCTTTGTAATTTATGAACTACCCCAGAAGTAGTAAAGCAAAATGGTTTGTTTTTTAACTAGTTGAGAGGCTCTCTCAAACATTGCAGCTTACTAGATTTTAATCAATTTTAATGGGAAGTTGATTATAATGTAAGTACGGGATACTCGTGATGACTATCATGTCAAATATTTAGCATTTTTGACGCAAGATGGCGTCAGGCTTTGGTCACGTGACACGTGTATTGCATTTCTAAAAATGGTCAATTTCAACATTTTTCTTCTTTTATTTTTTTGTTGATGAATGATAATTGCTTTAAAAAAAAGTGCACATGTGGCTTAAACCCAAAATGAAGATATTCAAAAATCTAAGTTTATAGTATAAGAGTGAGGATCCTATTTCTTGCCCTCCTGGAGTTTTCTTTTTACTTGAGAGGAATGCAGTTTATATTTGGGTCTTTGTATATACAGTGTGTCCTTATTATTAGACTAACAGAAACTCACAACTATTTTCACTTTTTTTTTACAACTTAAAGATATACCAGACACGAAATAATAAATGGCCACTTAGATAAATTTTTTAACCTTATTTGTGCTAGATTCAGTGCTTTTTGGTTATTAGAGTTTGCGAGATTTCGTGAAAAGAAATAAAATTTAAGCAAATTTAAATTCCTACGGTGGCTCATAGCGAGACCCTAAATAAGATGAGTTGTATTTTTTCAAGTATTTAATTTTGGTAAAATTGCAGTAATTTCTTATGAATTTTCTTGGAAAAATTTCATCATAGTTTTGTATCCCATATATTTTGGAGGTAATTTTTGACTGTTTATAATCATAAAATATCAGGGAAAATTTTTTATTTTGTTCCTGGAAAGTCAGGGAAATGTTTTTACTTTGTTCAGGGAAAGTTAGAAAAAAATATTTATTTTAATCAGGGAAAGTCAGGGAAAAGTTTTATTCTGTTCAGAAAAATTCAGGGATAAGTTTTATTTTCAAGCTAAAAGAAAAATGGGATCTTCAAAAGATATTGATTTGTGAAAAATCAAATGATTTTATTATAGTTTTTGTTTCCTGTAAAATAACTGATTTTTTTTAACCTGGTTGTTCCGGTTGACCAATCGAAAATATAAATTTAATCAATTTTTTTCTTCGGTTTTAAGACATTACTTTCATTGAGTTGATGTCATTTTATATTTTTTCAAAAATGTAGATCTACATTATTTATTTTTCTGTAAAAAATTTACTAAAATTGAGGAAATAATATTTAGTAAACCAATTTTATAAAACATAGGTTTGTTTTCTGTTCACCCACATACTATTTGTAAATGTAATCATGTTTCAAAACAAAGTAGGACAAATTGAAGGGGATGCTTACTAAAGTGAAATAATTTTTTAATATTATGATTATTTTAGCTTTGGCAGTAATTATATTTAATCTTTAATGATCATGCAGGGTTCTTTCTAATCTGAAATGTCAGGGAAGGTCTGGAAAAATTCCAAATTAGTTAATAAAGTCAGGAAAAATTCCAAAGTAGTCAAGAAAGTCGAAAGTCTGGAAAATTTAATAAATCCATTTATATATCTTATGATCAAATATTAATTATTCACTACTGAAAATGTTTTAATTTTCACATTGTTAAAATATCTAAAAAATAAATAAATGTCATTTATTATGTTTAATTCAAAATGTAAAGGAAATTTTATAATATTTTAATCCAAGAATTGAGATTTTAAAATGTTACATACTTGTTAGATATTTAAATATAGGATTTATCCAGCATTTATGACAAAAACACTAGTGTTTTTTTATCTTTTTAAAATTTTAAGTTTAGCTGTAAGTAATATTTTAAAAAATAAATTCTGATATATTTTTGCCTTGCCACAACTTTTATATTATTTTTTATTACTTAATAATTAATTAATTAATATTATTATTTATAGTATTCACATAAACAAATTTAATTCAATATTTTTAGTCGTATTCAATATTTAAATGTGAAGCTAAATTGAAATTAGACATGCAGATTTTCCTGCGCATTTTTAATGTAAAAAAAAATAGTAAAGATAATCCAATCAGAATTTGTCATCTATGTGAAAAATTAAATAAATGAATTTTATGCATTTAGCTTTTAATCAATATATTATTTTTTTTTTTAAAAAATGGCCCAATATTATTTTTTCCTGCCATAAATTTTTATCATAGTTGTAAATGCAATTTTAATATTTTATTTTATTTTTATTGTTATTATTTTTTCATTATTTGAGGTGTAAATAATTTGAAATTGAGTTCAATGTTTTTTATGTAGGACGTGTTTGTTTCTAACACATATTTTTGGCAAGCCCAAATCCTGTGGTTTGAAGCATGTTATATAAATTCAATGAATTTCAAAGCAATCGATTAAAATGTAACATTTGGCACACTTGAAATGCTCGCAATTTCCAGTATTAAAAATACAAAAATTTCATGGAAAAGAAAAGCAAATGGCTCAGAAGTTGAGCTTTTATTTTTGCTTTTAAGAAGAAATGCTCACACTTTTCAGAATTCGTATAAACACTTTAGCTTGCGAGAATAAAATGATTTTTTATTCCAAGTATTTATAATAATGTTGATATACCCGGAACTATCTTCCTATTATATATTATGCACTTGGCAGCATTGTTGAAGCTAAACAGAACCATTTCAAAGAATTGAGATTGGCTAAGAATTGACAAATTTTAAAGTAATTCCAACTGGGATGATATCGATGGCTTAATGCACGAGTGGCGAATAAGCCGATTTGTTAAAAATAATATAATTGTACTATTGTCAGGGTGTCTGGCCGTCTGAAAAACCTGGAAATGTCATGGAAATTTAATCTGTGTCTGTAAAATCTAAATAAAATCTAACTAAAATGGAAAATTAGGCACTATTGGTGATTTTTTAGCCCATTTTGAGTTTTTTTG
>JAQIXP010001814.1:0-16939 GCA_034700285.1 Proteroiulus fuscus | reverse complement strand
CACCAAAACACTATCTACTAAAACACAAAATATCTGAGACATGTCATACTGTAAAACATGTCTTGGTAAAACATGTAAAAGATGTGACAAGAATTTTGTGTTTTATATTGTTTTATAAAAAAACACCATTTTTACAGTGTACATATAAAAAAACCATTGCTTAAATGAGTTAAAGTGTAATTGGCAAGCAGACTAGAATTAATTGTAAGATTGGGGATGTTTTCCCGCCTGTTTCATTACAGTGATGACAATGTCGTGATTATGCAAATTAAGTAGGTCACGTGAGGGAAGAAAATTCTTCCAGTAGTGATGTGGCGGCACCATCTTGGATTGATGGATTGCATGGGGAAAGACAGTCTTTAGGTTTTGGACAGTAAGGTCCAGGTGGTAATGATGAAGTTGTTAGGATAGTTATTTAGTTTATTTAGTGTTGTTAATCAGTTGATTAAGTTTCTTGTATGTGTATGAAAAGAGGAAATGAATAAAAGGAAAGTTTAAAGTTGAGTTTTTGTGAGTTTTTGGAAGTGGAGAGTTTGCATTTGCCAGGGCAAAATCCTGCTTTTTTGCTAATCCACATCTAAGCACATTCTTACATAATCAACCTAGGAATGACCTTATTTGCATTGGAGAATTGCTTGAAAAACAGTGAAAAACCTTATCATGCAAATTGATGAGCCAATTTGACTACCTGCCAGGACTGATAGAAGCAAACTTTCATTTTATACCCCTTGTGTAAAAACACCATTGCTTGAATGAGTTAAAGTGTAGTTGGCAAGCAGACTAAAGTTAATCCACCTGAAAATGACCTTTCTTGCATTGAAGATTTGCAAAAAAAAGTGGTAATCCTTATCATGCAAATTGATGAGCCAATTTGACTACTTGCCAGGACTGATAGAAGTAGACCCATTTAAAACCACATGTGTTAAAACATCATTGCTTTAATAAGTTGTAGGAGTCTGTAGCTGAGCAGCTGTCTAAAGTTAATCTATCCAAAAATTACCTTACTTGTATTGGACATTTGTAAGAAAAACGATGGTACACCTCATTGTTGAGTGTGCCAATTCTCTAACCGACAAATTGTCCCACTCTATTCTTGTGAGCCTACCGAGATGACACAGTTATTCCAATTGTGATAATCCTTAATTGACCATGCAGCTAACTCACGGTTGCAGATTTAAGCTTTTTAATGGTGTAGAAAACTTGATCAACTTATTAAGAAAACTGAATTACAACTCAAAATTAGTTGCCTAAAACACTTGACTACCGTTTTATTTGAAAGTCAGCACAGAACTACACACAGTTAGTCAAAAAAAAGAAAAATATCGAAAACACAAAAGTTAACACTAGCTTGTTAAAAACAAAAAAGAACATGCTTTTTCCCTTCAAATAACCCAGAACATGTCGGCGGATGTGCTAAAGCCCAAAATTGTAGGCCATCTGGAATTCAAGAGAGTTGGTGGGGCCCTCATAAAACCCAACCCCACAAGGAAACCAGTCAAAAACAAAAAAGACATAGATGCAAATAGTTATCCAACATACTCCCACCTTTCTTTTGGGAATACAAAAGAAATTAAAATTTATAACACTAATAACCAAGTCTCTTTGGTGCGGTGATCTTTCGTCCAAACTGTGTAACAGAAATTTGCTTGTGCACACCCTGGTCCTTCTTGGTAGACATCTTGGCCAGCTGTTATTCCTTCATAGAGACTGGACAGGAACTTGTTGATGCGTGCACTTCCAGTGAAAACAGGCATTGGATAGGGCGAATCAAAACTTCCAGCACATTTTAATCGCACAACTCGGACAGCACCATCCTAACCAGCCAGCAACTCGATGATCTTTGCCATTGGCCACTCCTGCCAATTCTTGTGATCAGCTCCCACCAGCACAACATCACCAACTTTCATTTCCATGACCTTCTGTTGTTTTCCCCACTGCACTAACAAGGACAGGTACTCCTTGCGAAAGCGGGATCGTTATTCCTCTCACAAGCAAACCTGGTAGCAGAATCGACCTCTGAAACCAGCTGCATCAAACTAATCACCATGGGCATCTCCATCAGGAACATCCCTGGTGTTAAAGGGATGAGGTCATCTGCATCTTCTGTCACATAGGTGAGAGGCCGGTCATTAGGGATGGCCTCAACTTGACACAGGATGGTAAGAAGCTCTTCATACCCAACTCTTGCACGACCTCCCCACTAGGCCACTGTTGGCGGATTAAACTTCCATTGGATCATTTTTACTTGAGATTCCCGTTGTATCCGATCCCGGTCTAGGGCCTTAAATGCATTGACGGCACCCCTGAAGTTTGTCCCATTATCGCTTTATACGGTCTCAGGTTTTCCCCTTCTGTCAATAAAGCATTGAAATGACCACAGGAACTCTGCTGTATGTAGGGAAGTAACCAATTCAAGATGTACACAGCAGTATACTGCACAGGTGAATAGGACCACCCATATCTTTGTCTTATCTTTCAGGTACAGTGGGCCAGCAAGATCAATACCCACAATTTAGAACACCTTTGCATCCTTCACACGGTCTTCTGGCAATGGTGCAGGAACTTCGGGGTGTTTTGAAGAATATCGTAGGCACTTCACACACTGTCTCAGCACCCTTTTCACTGCCCGTCTACCTTGGATTATCCAGCACCTTTCTCTTAACTTGCTCATGAGGAATTTGGCTCCTGCATGCCCATATGAAAGGTGCACATCATGAATTAGCTGATCAACTACAGAGTGAGCATTAGGTAGAATGATTGGCATCTGAAAGTCTTTTAAATCTGCCCTGTTCAGAAGTTTGGTCTTCACACGAATAATTCCAATAGTATCTTTAAGTACTCTAAGACCAGCAATGGTACTGTCATCAGTTGAAAAGGCTTCACGTTGTACTAGTTCAAATGGTCAATTCAGCTTGCTTTAAATCTGCTACAGTTAAATCTCCTGATTCCTGGCATTTCCCCTTTGCTTTGGCACAAAATCACTGGATCCAGGCCATAACACGAATAGTTTTCCAATAAGAGGAAAAATGTCAGCAATACCATGGTGCTTCTCCCTTCGTAGCAACGAGGCTAGACATGGTGGACTTCTTATCAGCCATGATTGCTTCTTCATTATGACTAAAATTTTCAACAGGCCAGTTTTCCGAAAAATCTTTCAACCATGCTGGTCCCTCCCACCATCTTGAATCCAAAAGCCGGGTAGGAGTGCAGCCTCTAAATGGGAGATCTGCTGGGTTGTGGATACCAGGTACATGATGCCAGTCATTTTTATGAGATAGCTGACAAATCTCCCTTACATGGTTTCCCACGAAGGTTCCCCAATCATCATTCCTTTTTATCCAGGCCAGGGCTGTCGATGAGGCAGTCCAGAAAAATGTTGGTACTTCACTTAGATCCAATGCTTCCTTAACAGAAATGGTTAGTCTTGCTGCAATAATGCACGCAATCAGTTCTAGTCTTGGTATCATCACAGGTTTCAGTGGAGCTACACGGGACTTGGCCTGCAGCAATTGTACAGACACTTCCTTGCCAACTTCCACCCGCAGGAACGTAGCCGCTGCATAGGCCAACTGGCTTGCATCACAAAAGGTGTGCAATTGGTAAAGTTTCTGTGAATTTATTCCACAGGTTGCATCTTTCGGGATTCTAATTGTGTCCAGAATCTGAGTGTCTTCCATCCATCCTTGAAATTCAGTGCCCAACTCTTCTGGAAGTTGTTCATCCCAGGAACGTTTCTTAGCCCACGACTTCTGCATCAGCATCTTAGGCAGTACCAGCGCAGGACAAAAGAAGCCAATTGGATCAAACACTTTCTGTATTTGTGACAATATGCTCCTCTTAGTAAGCTTTTCTGGCAATTCTTCTTTAGCTACAATGCAGTTAGGAGTATCTTCCATTTGATTCCAGTTGAATCCAAGCACCATAGTAGAACATTCCAGAATCTTGTCATCAGGGTTACTTGTGCTTCAACTTGATCCTCTTATTTCTTCTCTAGAACTGCTTTTCCATTGGCACAGTTCAATTTTGGCTTCAGCCAACAGACTTGTTGCCTGCATTCGAAAGGTCATGTACTCTTCATAAGAGTCCACAGAGGTGACTGAATTGTCTACATACAAAGACCTTAAAAGTTTCTCAGCGATAGGTTGTTGGGCACCCTTTATTGAATTCAGGTGGTAATTGAGCACTGCACCGAGTAGAAAAGGACTGCAGTTCACTCTGAAGACCACTCTTTTGTGACGAAATACCTTAAACTCGCCTTTTGATGCATCCTTCCACCATAGAAAACGTAGAAAGTCACGATCTTCTTCCTTGACTTCAATCATTTGAAAGGCCTTTTGTATGTCTGATATTACTCCAATCTTCTTCTCCCGGAAGCGTAATACAATAAATGGTAGAAGTCCCATAAAATTGGCACCTTTCTCCAGACAATCATTTAAAGAAGGGCTCCTTCCAGTTTTACATGAAGCATCAAATACAGGTCTTACTGGTGCTGTCTGACTTTCAGGCTTAAATATGGCACAGTGTGGGAGGTAATGACAAGCTACATCCTTTTAAGCGGGATCCTGTACTTCCTCAATGAACCCCTCATTCAGACAACAATTGACGATGGTGTCAGTCCTTAAATCGTTCCTCCCTTTGTAATTTTGCAGAAGTTGATACAAGCCTCTTCTCTGCAACAACTCGGTTGTTAGGAATGTCCTGTACACCATTGATCCAGGGCAAGGTGACAGAGTAACGAACAGCTACATTTCTGGTTACAGTGTCGAGAAAATGCTCTTTACTCTCATATTCTATTTCTTTCTTGGTCTTGCTTTCTGCTGGATCTCTAATGCCAATTGATTCTAAACTCCATAACATAGAAGGGCTTGCTTCACTGGCAAATAATGTGGTCACCATCATTGCTGCAGCTTCTTGTCCTGGTGGCAGTATAGGTACCCTACCACTTAAGGTCCACCCAAATATTGTTTGTACAGCTGTCAATCCACAGTTAAGTTGCACTCTTTGCCCTATCAGAAATTATTCATGGAAGTCGTTTCCAATGAGAATGTCAATATCCTCTCTTCCAGCGTTAAAAATCACTAAATCGGACATTTTTCTGTAAGAATTCTTTAATCCACGGGCCTCGTGGAACACTAAGTATTTGTATACAAATAGATGACTCATCCAGGGCAATCAATTCTTTACGTTGCTTCCCATCTAGACTTTCCAGCATCAACTTGAATTTTTATTGTTTAATAGTGTCTGTCACAACTCCTCCGAATAGGCATTTCTTGATCCATTCTTCTCCGATTGGGGAAAACTTCATGGAATCCATGCAGGTCCTCTTTATGTATGAGCATTGATTCCCACTGTCATACACAAGGCAAACAACTGCTTGTGTTTCCCTTAACAATCCTGACCACTTCTGTCTTCAAAAGTATGTCTCCTGTACAAGTCTGACTGGTCATTGCTGCTTGAGTTGAGGTTGGCACTCTCCTGTTCACTGGCCTTTTTGCTGTCTGACAATTCTGGGCACATAACTGTGTGATGCTTCCTCTTACAAAGCATGCACCTGACTGGCACTTTGCATTTTTTAGCTGGATGACCACTGCATAAACATAAATAGCCATTTTTCTCTTGAATTTTATGCCTCTTCTCATTTGACATCCCTTGGGCTTTTAAACATTCTGAACTCTGGTGATTCTTGTCACAGAAGAGGCAGCCTGATGAATGTCCAGCCAATAATCCAGCAGCCGTAGATACGGTGTCTGTTGAAACTCAGGTTTTCTTGTGTTTACCGTATTCCTCTTTGCTATCACCCAATGGTGGTGCACCAAAGCCTGCACATGCTATGGTTCTCTGTTCTTTACTTTCAACTTCTTGACAAAGAAACTGCATCAGATAATCTAGCTCATTCCTTAATGGAACTTCCATGGATCCGTCTCTCCCATAGAGGGGGCTTCTCTGCCATGCAATGAGGACATCTTCCGGAAGACTTGATTCCACCATGGGGTAAAGAAATTCCACCATGACTTTGACAGTAACACCTAAGGATTCCAATGCCCTTAGGTGTAACACCAACTTATCATGCATCTTGGATAAACACACATTCCGTTGCCCGAGTGTTATTAATAACCATCTTCAATAATTCCCGAACATACACTTGCCTAAGTAATTTTTTCCTACCAAATCTTTCTTGGAGTGCAGTAATCACCTTTGGGTAGTTGTCTGCAGTCTGAGGATAGCTATCCACAAGCTCCTTTGCCCGGGTTCCGACAACCATTGAATGGACCATGTATTGAAATTTGTCAGCATCATGGAGTTTACCATCCTCGTGGACCTTGAAGAACTGTGACCAAAAACCCAACCACTCGGTAAGATCCCCATTCAACTTCTTGATTTCAAACTTGGGAAGCTTGTAAGTTTTCCGGTCACTTGAAGGTGTTGTTGTAGCAACAAGTATTGGGACTGAGGTAAGCACTGCTTCAATCTTCATCCTGGTGTCACGCACTTTATCCTTATACTCTTCAATGGCACTCTTCAATTCATAATCCTCATCACTGCATTCTTTATCCAGGAGAGCCATGAGAATTTGTTGATCTAAGTCTGAGACTTCGGTGAAAACTTCCTCAAGTTTCCTAGATTTGACCTGCAGCAAATGGGTGTCCTGTTGAGCTTTAGCCAACTTTGCTTCTGCCTCTCTAATGGTCCTGGGGAGGCTGCTGCGTAGCGGCTTCCTTGCTTTCTTCAATCTATTTATGGTAAATCAAGGTCCCTTGCACAGGTAACACAAACAAAGTGGTATCCTCACAGCAGAAATAACGTCCGGGTCACCAAAATGTTGAGTGTGCCAATTCTCTAACAGACAAATTGTCCCACTTTTGTTGTGAGCCTACCGAGATGACACAGTTATTCCAATTGTGATAATCCTTAATTGACAATGCAGCTAACTCATGGTTGCAGATTTAAGCTTTTTAATAGTGTAGAAAACTTGATCAACTTATTAAGAAAACTGAATTACAACTCAAAATTAGTTGCCTAAAACACTTGACTACCATTTTATTTGAAAGTTAGCACAGAACTACACACAGTTAGTCAAAAAAAGGGAAATATTGAAAACACAAAAGTTAACACTAGCTTGCTAAAAACTAAGGGGAGCATGCTTTTTCCCTTCAAATAACCCAGAACATGTTGGCGGATGTGCTAAAGCCCAAAATTGTAGGCCATCTGGAATTCAAGAGAGTTGGTGGGGCCATCATAAAACCCAACCCCACTTGGAAACCAGTCAAAAACAAAAGAAGACATTATAGATGCAAATAGTTATTCAACACCTCATGCAAATAGATAAGCCAATTTTACTACCTGACAAGAATGATGGGAGAAAAGGCCCATTTTGAGCCACCAATGTGTAAAAACACCATTGCTTGAATGAGTTGCAGGAGTCTAGCTAAGCAGCTGTATGAAGTTAATCTACCAGAGAATGACCTTACTTGCATTGGAGATTTGTGAGAAAATTGGTGGTAAACTTTATCATGCAAATTGATGAGCCAATTTGACAACCTGCGAGGACTGATGGGAGTAAATTTGCATTTCAAACCACCTAGCACTGTGTGAAAACAATGGCTTAATTGAGTTGTAGGAGTCTGTAGCAAGGCAGCTGTCTAGTTTATCTACTAGTAAATGACATTAATTACATTAAAGATGTGTGAGAAAAACACAATAGTAAGCCTTATCATGCAAATCAATGAGCCAATTTAACTACCTGCTGGGACTGACAAAAGTAAAGACCCATTTTATGCCATCAATGTGTGATAACACCATTGTTTGAATACATTGTAGGAGTCTGTAGCTGAGCAGCTGTCTAGAGTGAATCTATCTGGGAATGACCTTACTTGCATGAGAGATTTGTGAGAAAATTGGTGGTAAACTTTATCATGCAAATTGATGAGCCAATTTAACTACCTCTCAGGATTCAATTTCAAAGCACCTATTTGTGAAAACATCTCGGCTTAAATGAGTTGTAGGAGTGTAGCTGAGCTGCTGTCTTGTGTGAAGAAGCTGCTACTTTGATACACCATAAATTTTCCTCAGACAGGTACAGTCGATCTTCCCTAGTCCTTTATCGATTTAGTCCTTCCCAAACTAAAACACAAAAGCAAAACTTGGTATTTTCTTTAAACATGCTGTTTAATTATTCCTTGGTATGGGCCACTCTAGCCACATGCTATACAATACTGTTACAACTGGACCACTCTAATCCACTCGAATTACAATTCACTAGTAATTAAATAAGTAACTAATTACACTTTGTGATTAATAAACTCCTTTAAATTAATCAGCTGCACAGAATTTATAAACAATGAATTATATAATAACCCACTTTATAAACACAACCACCCTGGTTGACATCAGGCAGAAAGAGATTGAATTCTCTACAAAATATTGCAGTTGCATCATTGAAAAAAGAATGTGGATATTCACGCCACATTCCATCTCTAATCACTCGGCATTTTTAAAAGACCTTACTCGCATTGGAGATATGAAAAAAAACAGCGGTAAACCTTATCATGCGAATCAATGAGCCAATTTGACTACTTGCCAGGACTCATAGGAGTAAATTCTATTTCAAACCACATGTGTGAAAACACCATTGCTTGAATAAGTTGTAGGAGTTTGTAGCTAAGCAGCTGCCTAAAGTTACTCTACTTAAGAATGACCTTACTCGCATTAGAGATTTACGAGAAAAACAGTGATAAACTTCATCATATGAATCGATGAGTTCATCATATGAATCGATGAGCCAATTTGACTACATGTCAGGACTGCTGGGAGTAAGAACTCATTTTTAGCCATCCATCTGTGAAAACATTATAGCTTAAATGAGTTGGAATCTGTAGCTCGGCAGCTGTCTACAGTTAATCTAACAAAGAATGATTACTAGCATTTGAGATTTGTCAGAAAAACAGAGAACAGATCAACAAGCGGCAGTGTCATTGTTTGCTGGGGGAGCCATGCTCTGGAAGAGCAAACTTCAGTGATGTGTTGCTTTTTCATCGATGGAAGCTGAGTACTTCGCAGCCAGCGAGACAGCGAAGTCTATTTAAAGTCGTTGGAGCTGAAGAAGCACCGATGCAAGCCCACCAACAACTGACAAAATGGATAATGCGGTACTTGAAGGGTACCAAGGACGACTGCATCTATTTAAAGATGAAAGACTGACATCAACGCTTACAGCGGTGCAGACCACGCAGGTGACAAAGTGACCCGCAGATCAACAAGCGGCAGTGTCATTGTTTGCTGGGGGAGCCATGCTCTGGAAGAGCAAACTTCAGTGATGTGTTGCTTTTTCATCAATGGAAGCTGAGTACTTCGCAGCCAGCGAGACAGCGAAGTCTATGGTGTGGATCAATCATTTTCAGAAGGGTGTCCGTGATCAACGATGAGAAGACGCCATTGCTGTTCATTGACAATCAGTGCCATTAAGTGGATTGGCAACCCTGAGTTCCACGAACGTTCAAAACACATTGAGACAAGGTAAGGTGCAAGGTAAGGACAAGGTGCATCAACTGGTAGCTGAAAAGAAGATCGACGTCAAGTACATCCCAACCGAGGACCAGGTCGCGGATGAATTCACCAAAGGCCTGTCATCCGACAAGCTGACAATAATGAAAAAGTTACTGGGGATCTGGACGTCCAGCGAAGTGCCAAGCCGAGCGCGCCCAGCTGAGACGAATAGACGTGTTCCGGTTAATGGACATTAAGGGGGAGTGTTGGGGTTTAAAGCCCAATTAACCAATAGAAGTGTTGAAAACATACCCGTAACGATCATTGTTTGCCCCAAGTACCTTTTGCGAGTGTTTGACTGTGTGTACAAGTGCATGTTAGCAGCGCCATCTAGTGGCAGATCGGTGCAAATTATTTAAAAAGCGCACATGCATTGTGGTGTTCTGGATATGCCATTTGCCACATTTCTTTTCCAAGCTGTTATTTTTGCATTTGCATTGTTTCTTCTTGATTGAATAAATGCTTTACAACTCCTTTATGTTTTCACGCCAACAAATCTCATCGTTGAATCGATGTCTGGCCAGAAGCTAATCCATGATGACTGAAAGGGACGAGAGTAGTCCTGGAATTCATGCTTTTTGCTTGTCTTCCGACCAGGAGTTGGAAACAAGTTTGGCCAAGGAGTAATTTTGCAGTTTTCTTAGGAGGTTGAGAAAAGGAGTTACAACATTTCTCAGGAGTTTAAGAGATAGTTTTTTTCAATCAGGTGTAAGAGAAAGTATGTTTATACTTTCTCTTGAGTGGAGAAACGGAGTTTAACTGTTCTGGATGGTTTGAGAAAATGTGTAGATATCCTTGGTGGTTGGGGCCATACTCGGTTAAATGAAAAACTCAAGTTTTTATTGTACTTAACCCATGCTCTGCGTTGCACCAATGAAGTTTAATACAAATCTGAGATCAAATCTCAGATTAAGTTGAACTCCCAATTTCCGTGGATTATCTCTGAAATCTTGGTTTAAGCATTGCTGCATACATCAGCAACAATGATGTACATTGGTCCCCCACCCCTTTTTGTTTTTTGTTGTCTTCCAGTTCTGGAGTGGTGAAATGGAAATCACATCTGTTGCTGGAGTGATACTCAACTGGAGAGTGTTAGCCATCATGAGATATTTGGGCATTACCTTCTGATGTCTACAATCTGGGATGGAGTTGAGAATTTTATTGCTGGTGAGAGGACCAAGTTTGAAGACCAGAAGGCATGACACATCCAGACGGAAGGACTTTAAGCTGTGCTGGACAAAAGATGCAAGAGGAAAAGGATTTAGAGCCCAGGGTGGACCTGGCTTCTTTAAGACTTCTTAGCATCTGAGCTGGACCAAATCAATAGGACTGGTAGGACCTGGCATGCCATGTTTCTGAGGACTTCAGATGGGAGAGATGTTTCTAGGACCAAAGCAGACCTTGAAGGCCCAAGCTGGAATTGAGTGGATGGTTGTAATATTGGTGCCCAAACCAGCAAGAATGCCAGATATGTAAAGTACTGTCATTTGCATATCAGGAGGGTGGATGATTAGCCAATCACGGTATTAGTGAAAGTAGGTTGATCTCCGTGCATTCTATCACTGATGTGTAGGCACCATCTTTGATTATGGATTAGATTGCAATAGTCTTGTCTGTGAATTAAACCTGAGTGGTTGTGTGGGACTGGAGTCCCAATTGATGAGTATTGTTTTAGTACACTAATAGTACTTTAGTTTGGAGCCAAGAGTTATAATAAAGAGTACTTATTATAACTTCAGTGAGTTATTTATTCATCTGAGTTAGTGGTAAAAGGGTGTTTTAAGGGGAAAATCCTTCTACTATGAGTTAACTTCTACAGACGTTATTATTGACACAGACAGCAAAACTTGTTTGCAGAAAATGGATGGGAACTCAAGTTTTGCTGGACACATCACAATGAACATTATTGTTGCCGTACAACTATAACGATCATTAGGAAAGTACTTTGACAAGTTGTTGCTATGAGATACTCTTGGATATCTTTAAGCTGAACAAAATAAACACGGTGCTGTCCACGAAAACCAGTGATGCTGCACAGACATCATGGAGAGGTTACAACACCTATTTGCAGATCTTTTAGGTGTAAGATGTGACAACATGCTCAGAATCTGTGTTTTGCCTTGACAAAGTACAAAAGTTAGGATTTGGGACCAACCCATGATGAGCAGACTAACCATGATGTACCAAAGGTTTAATAGCGAGTTTGTTTCAAGTTGTCGGTGAGGCAGCAACTTTTCTTTTAGTCACAATTTTGACAGTTGACTGTTTTGCCATTGGGATAAGCCATGCAGTTTCAGCAGGACCAAATGCCTGTGGTTCTACTCGAAGGTGCCGTAGATAATAGACCAAGAGATGATCATCTATGCCACTTAACCTCAACGACAGATTGTGAACTGGATAACGAGTGCAATATACTTGATACCCACTGCAACAGATTTACCATGGATGGAGATGAATCCAAGAGCAACACTAAGAGCCTATAGGAATTGGTTTAACTATTGTAGTAGCAATGCATACATTGTATCAAATCTTGGAGAGCACCAGGGATACCTCTGCTTACCATTAGCAAAGCCCATAATCTGATGTTGGACATTTTTGGCTATCTGGGTAGAGAAAATGCAAAGATCCTTAATGGCGGTCGAAAGTTTGTTTTACTTTTATTTACAGTGCATTTTAATTAATGTTATTTTGTACTGTTAATGACTTGCCAAGTTGGTATTCCATTTCTGACATTTTTCTAGTCGCCAAAAATTAATAATTATCGTGCAATTTGAAACCTGTGGATTCATCATGACAGGTAGTTTGCTATGCAAGGCTTGAAGACCAAACCAAGTTTTGGTCAGGGAGTGTGACAATCGGAAAGCAATGCCCTAGGTAAGGGTGATTGCATATTCGGCCACCTGTGATTAACTGTACGTCATGGGAGTACTATCATGATTGAGTTTCTGAATGGGGTGACACGAGGTGATTTCAAAAATCACCTTATCAATTACAATAGTATGGTTACAGATTTGAAAGAGACAAGACGTCTCAGGACTTAAACTCGAAGTAGGAAAGGAACATTAAACCAGTCAGGTTAAATGGAAGGGACCAATGCCTAGTAATTTAACCCTGATGTTTTCAGTGTTTATTAAGGACAGTGGCAAATGCATACTATGCTATTTACCGTGAATAATACATGTTCTTAATTGTTTAAGAGACGTACGAATATATCTTTTATTCTTAAAGCTACACGTTCGAATTCCTGGAGAGTAGCAAAGATCACAAGGGAGTGTGCAGTTCTCTTACCATCTGCACCAAGCGAGACCCCGACCTACTCTACACCCCCATGCATGAAAGCAAGACCACCAGTATGCCATACACTGGCTGTAAAATACAGCTCCTAGGCACCTCCTGGATTTTTATTGATGAAAAGAAAACATTTTTGTATTTTACATCTCATGTATCCCAGCCTTTAGGGACAAGCACCAGGCAATGTCAATTGGTGGACAATATCCCCATGATTAATGTCTCAGGGATGCCATCCTGAATATGTTCATTAGTCTTTGATTATATTAGTTGTGAAATAGTAAGAGCAGTTTTTGCTTGTTTGTCTACAAAGAAGTTATACACATAAGATGCTTGTGCCTCCATACTATCTTACAAAGCTAAGCAAAGGGAAAAATGTCTTGCATGACATATTTTACAAAATGGCATTAAAGGTAGCCATTGATGCCAGTCATGGGTTTTGAATTTACCCACAAAACCACAAGATCAACAGCCCATGACACTAACTTGGGTGCATACAGAGGTTTGAATGCAATTTGATAATCAAAGAGATGTCTGAACTATTCAAGAAACAGACTGAATGACAAGTTCATTTACGATCCAGGTAAAGAAATTACTTGAATTATTTGGGCAAGCTTGGCAATAATTGTGCCCCTGGATGAGTTGGTCATCAGCAAGATGGAATGAAGGAAAATTATTATTAACCACAGGAAAACAAGAACAATCCTGAGGCTGCTATGACAGCTCCCTCAAGGGTAACTGCATGCCCCTAGACATGAACAGGAATAGATATGCTAGCCAACTGCATATTTCAAGTATCGGACCAAATCAATACCCAAGGAGCAAAAGAAGTAACTTGGAACATTAACATATGGTTCATTGCTTGTGAGAAGTGAATAAAGAACTAGATGAAATGAAGAATGGAATTGTCCATCTGCTAGTTCATATGCTAACCCTATACTCATCAAAACCATCAATATGCAGTTTTGCGAGCTATATAAGTAGAATGTACAAACTACTGTGCAAATACTGGTGCCAAGTACAGTATATTGCCACTCTGGTTCAATGGGGTGGTATTTACAGTATATTGCCACTCTGGTTCAATGGAGTGGTATTTACAGTTGAAAGTGGCAGAGGACTGATATTTTCTCTGCCATTAGGCTGCATAATGCTCTCACAAAAATACAGCAAGCCCTAAAGTCTCGTGAACAACAAGTCACTTCACTTGTCTTAGCTACATTAACAACAGCTTAAACTATGAGCCTTCTGCTAGATATTGGAGCAAATTGGAATCTTCCAACATTGAAAATCTGCAGACCAAAAACTGCTGGATTGTTAAATTATGTTTGAAATCATTCAGAACTTAATTTGCCCACATTAACATTAACTTGGAACCTAAGTCAAAATTCCTATATTTAATTGAAGCATTTTGGGGTTGCGGGACTTTGGATTGAATAACAGGATTCCAGGGTTGCAGACAATTGTCTACACAGATTTCCTAAATTTTATACTGTAACCAAGTTAAGACCATCACTTGAAATAGAAAGTATCTAACACCTCATTAACATAAATGTGAAACTAATTTAAAAGTTAAAATTTACTTTGAAGTGTCTTTGGTTGTTGAACATTAACATAAAATATTAACAAAAAATTCCTGTAAAAATCATGCAAATGCTCATTCTCAGCTGTCTTACATTTCCAGAACTCCAGTCAGCATAACTGACACCTAAAGTTGGCCTTTTCAGAAGGTTCTGTACTTTTTAAGACATTTCAAATGTAGCAAAATATATACATTTACACTTTCTTACCAGTATGCAAAGTCACCTTATCCACACTTTGAAACATTGAATTTTTGACAACAATATAAGTACTTTCACCATGGGATTTTATGGGCAATACAACTTTGGTGACTTTGCATTAAAAATCCTCATGCAGTTGGGATGTTGCAATGCCAACTAACATGATTTAGTGGTACAGTACTGTCCTGGCATTTGACTATAGGGACTATGGAGAGCCATGAAATCCAGTCAAGACAGCAGACCTTGGGAACAGAACCCAGTCTATGAATACCATATGGGAGTGCTAACCATTCTTTAACCAATCTTCAGCATGACTTTAGCCAATAAAATTATACATTATCATACAATTTTGTCCGGCTACCAAATTTTAACCTTTTATTATCAATCAACGCACAAGTGAATATTTCTAATTCTAATTTCTAATTCTAACCCATATTTCTAATTAAAAATTCTAACCTAGGAATGCATTGCAAATAATTGTTGTAAATTTTCATAATTTTTGACTTCATCCACCAATATATATTTTTTTACTTTGCATATTCATTTTCCTACACAAGTCAATGGGGACCTAGACACATACTGCATGCCGTCAGGTGGCGGTGTGCTCGCACAGCCATATGACAGACACACCCCAAACCAATAGTAAATGGATGCAGAGATTTAACGAAAATCTGTTTAATCCCCTGTAATTTTTAATCTATGGTAAATAACATGTATATTTATTTTTTTTGTAAAAATAGGCTAGCGATTTAGTGTTAGTTTTATTTCCTAACTACCACAGTTACTGAGAAACAATTTTTCAAAGTTGTGTACTCTGCGTAGATTTTGAGAAATTGTTAAAAAGATCAAAGGAAATGGGGCATGGCTAAATCGCTATGAAACCACAGCCCACATTTCACATTGTGTGACAATACGATATGATAGTAAACTCCTTTAACAGGGTCCGTACTGAAATTTACAAAATCATTTCCCTGACTTTCCCTGACCAATCCAAGTAAATTTCCCTGACTTTAAAATTTTTTTTAAAACCTACTCAGTGTTATAAAGGAACTATTTAATTAATAAATAATATAAACATTTTTTAAAATCTTTTTGCAACCATAGTATTTTAGAAGTGAAATAAACAATTGTAGATCTGAGATTTACCGGTATATTCTGAGATCTGATTACAGGAGTCCACATAGGCATGCACAAGGTGTATGATAAGGTTGGGCAAACATGTACCCAGACAGGCAGGGCGTCAAGATTGTAAGTACTTTCACCACTCGGGGGGGTCTGGGGGGCCGCCGGAGGCCAAATTTTTTTCAAATTAGGGATTGTTTTCATTATGTTCATGTGTTTTTAGGGAAATTTTTATCTTATTTTCCAAATTTGGAGGGGCAAGTGCTTCCTCCCCCTGCGCACGCCTATGAGTCCAGACTTCTTGTTTTGAGAAAAACAAGTTTAAAGAAAATCCAGATTTTTTGAACAAAAAATAACTAATTCTACAACTGCAAATTTCATTTTTAAAACAAACTTGCGCTTAAGGATACACCTTCACATTTTGGCTTGCCTAGAAGGGAATGCACTTGTTTGAGTCCACCTCAACCAAATACAAAAATGTGGGTACATAATGCCCAAAATTGGGTACAGCCTATAATTGGTTCAATGCATAGAGCAACACTATCATTGAATGTAAATCTCATTTTTGGAAAAAACTTATTTATATGCATTGTGGTTTTGGTCTTAGCTCCATATTTAATAAAATTGAATTTTAATATTAATAATTAAGTAGAACGTTGTTTCTTTTGTGGCAAAGTCAAAGAAATTTCCAAGACTTACCAGCAGAAACCGAAATTTCCCTGATTTGCGAGCAAAATCGTAATTTTCCCCGACTTTCCCTGACCATTTTTCTCTTCCCTGACTTTCCCGGTCTGTACGAACCCCGTTTAAAACGGAGGGCTCGAAAATGAGCCAATGAGGAACTGTTCTCTGTTATGGCGCTAGATCCTAACTAACTTGTGCTTCATATCCACTATGCTTAAACCCTAACCAATAATGCCATTTTAAGTTAATAGTTTTGCGTCTCTCATATTATTGAGTCATGTACCGGTATTAAATGTCTCAAATATATATGAGAGATGCATTGTTGTCTAATGGGGACCCAGGGTAGTCGACTGGCCCAATTTCTTGGCATTATTAATGTTAACTAACATGGCAACCTATGTGCAGGGCCGTAGCTGCCGGGGGGGAGGGGGCAGGGGGGCGGCTGCTCTCCCAGACTCGATCAGAGGGGGCAGCAAAATGCCAGTTTCCCTACCGCACACTCGAAATTTTTGGACTAATTTTAA
>JAQIXP010001813.1:0-16943 GCA_034700285.1 Proteroiulus fuscus | reverse complement strand
AGGTTTGGTAATTCCACCTACTAATGCACCTGCACCACCTAATGCTGCTGCTATTGCAGGTATTAAAGCTAATAGAGATAGAAAACCACCTGTTTTTACTTGACTGGCTTTCACCTTATGTTTTAAAATGCTATTTCTTATATTGGAAAACATGGAAGCCAATGATGAAAATGGTAAAGAACCTTCAGATTTTCCCAAGGTTTTCAATGTATTCAATGTTTCAATTTCCCTAATGTCACCGCTAATTCCAATTTTGTGTTCTCTGAACTTTAACAACACAATTGTCAGCGAATTCACCATGTCCGGTCCAGCAAGCATCGCATCGTTGAAGCTCACTCTTCGGCTGTTGGCAGCAGCATCAAAAACCATCCAGAATTTTCCTGACTTGTTTGGGTTCGAAACGGCGAAGTGTGGTAGGTACCCCGTCTATGGGCTTTCCTTTGCCGTCTCTTTTAGGCTTAGTTTCCTTATGTAGCCCTTGCTGACATAGCTCTTGATGTTCCCACAGTACTGTTCTGCGTACACTGGATTGTTGTCCATCTTGTGCTCTACTCCAGCCAACCGTTTCAGGGTCATCGACTTGCTTTCTGGGAATTCTGGATCGTCGTCTCGCCATAGAAGTCCGATCTCAAAGCGTTCTCCGACACGCTTCGTTGTGGCCTTCATGATTTCTTCCGCTCTCTTGTCTTCTTTAGAACGAGGCTTTTCCATTAGCACTTTAATGCCAAACGATTCCGTCTTGAAAGAGTCCTTCACCAGTAGATGGAGCTCTTCGTCCCTGGCATCCTTCATCCAGTGACACTGGAATTCTGCTGCGTTCTTGTCCATTGGCGACATTCCCGTGAATGAACTATCCTAGAGCAGTCTTCGAAAGAATCTGCGTCTTTGGCAGTCCTTGGATGCACTTCTCAGCCACAATAAGATTTCCGTGATCTTGTCAGATAAGTCGTCGGCTTGGCATCCTTTAACGAGTCGATCTCCACTTTTCGTAGATGTTCCCACCTTGCAGCCATTTTGTCGATGTCCACGGTCGTTCTCCTTAATGGCAGATCCTTGACAGTCCTGACATCTTCTATCTTGTAAAATTTTTCCATTCTTGCTCCTTGAATTGTCAGTCTGACTCGGCTGGAATCTTCAGCACTTACTCCATGGGCCGTTCACATGTAGAGCTTCTCTGGGTTTCCCTGCAGACTGAGCTTTCTGGCTATTGAAGCTTCCATGAGCGTAATCTCTGATCCATCGTCCAGTAGCGCATACATCTCGACTTTCCCTGCTGGTCTGGCAAGAATCACTGCAATCACCTTGGTCAATACTTTTGATCCCATCCTTGTTGATCTGGTATGTCCGACTGTCTGAACCTCGACATTTTTGGCGATTTTGGCTTCGCTGTGCACTCACGTGATGTTTCTTGTTGCAGCCATCCTT
This sequence comes from Proteroiulus fuscus, assembly GCA_034700285.1. Lineage (NCBI taxonomy): Eukaryota > Metazoa > Arthropoda > Diplopoda > Julida > Blaniulidae > Proteroiulus > Proteroiulus fuscus. The sequence continues at coordinate 15,518 of JAQIXP010001813.1, read as the reverse complement.
GTCGCACTTTTGTTCTGACTGACACGCTGCAATCTGATGCATGGACTTTAGACAGCAGAAACACACTTTGTTCGTCTTGACAAACTCCCAACGTTTGTCAATGTCCAAAATCTTGAATTTTTGGCATTTGGCCAGTGAGTGTCCATCTAGCTTGCACAACATGCACGAAAACTTCATGGGCTTGATTTGGTCCGCTTTCTTCTCTGACGTGGCGAGTACCGTCTTTATCTTCCTGTCCTTATTCTGTTCTTTGGTACTTTCGGACGTCTTCTTGGAAGGTCGACTAATGCTCTCAAGCAAATCCGCTTCTTTGCTAATCCAGCCAGAGAAATCCTTAAGCGTGACCTCATCCCTGTCTTTTCCATCAAGAAATATGGCCCATCGGTGTTGGTAGCTTTCCGTAAGCTTGTCGACGAATTTTTCCAGCACTATCATGTTCGTTAGATAGGCTGGTTTCTTCAGACTTTCGAAGATTGCCACGAAATGTCGAATCGCGTCTGCTATTGTAGATACTTGCTCCGTATCTCCATCCTTGAGAGGCTTCAATGCTCTCATTCTGCTTAAAAGATCCTTAATCACGTGGTCTGGCTGTCCAAACTTCTTTTAAAGCGTAGCTATTACCATCTCGGGACTGTCGGATATCAGCATTAGATCCTTTACTGCATTTTTGGCCTTTCCCTTTAGTGCGCTCCGAAGACGACTCATGTTTTCTTAGTTGCCAAATCCACATTTGAAATCCACACTGCTTAAAAACTCAGGCCAGTCTTCGTACTTTCCATCAAAGGTCGGCAAGTCTTTTCCAATGGTCTTCCTCTATTCCCTTTGCTGTGCCAATACAGCGGCTGTCGGGTGTTGGACTGCAAAAACTTCGGATCGACCCTGACCCATTGACTGTCGTTCTTGGGCTTGATTTTTGCAAGCGGTAATGATCCTAGAAATTGCCGGCATGGAACTTGGTTCCTCAATTGGTGTTCGTGGAATTACGACTTTTGCACTCTTAGCTTCTGTTGGTACGGCTCCCGTGATCCTATCCTGAATGACCACTGGCGGTTGTGGCTTGATATTCTGGAGCACCATTAGTTCTAAATCCGCTACGGGTTGTATGCTATTAACCCATGCCCGAATGTGGTCATCACAATTCGTGGTTCCGATTTGTCCAGCACTGATGACCAAAAACTGTTGTGAAGCGCGAACACTATTCCATTCTTGTTCCACAATCTCTGCTAATTCTGCTTCGTGTTGAAGTTGTTTGATTTCTTATTGTTCCGCTCTGGCTTCAGCCTCTTCACGTTCATGCCTGGCTCTGGCTTCGGCCTCTTCACGTTTACGCCTGGCTCTGGTTTCAGCCCTGGCTTTCTCACGTAGATTTGCCAAATCCTGTTTTTTCTTCAATTCGGCCAGAATTCTGCGACAAGCGGCGGACACGTTACTCCGGTGGGTTGGCTGCGTTGCTTCTCCAGAAGATGCAGAATTATTTCCATGTGCTGCTAACATCTGTGCTTCCATTTTTGTCGGAACTCGCGATGTGCTGGGTTGGTCCATTGTAGTTGGCTGGTCACCACCACTTTGCAGCATTTCGTGGCTGAAATTGCCGTCCTGGACCCATTGTCCAAATCGATGTGGTGGCACTCCTTGGTTGGCCCTATGGGACTGGCTCACTGAATCTGAATCCATTTTTTTTAATTCCAAAAACTGTCCAAAAATTGTTCAAACTCACTATTTTCAAAGAAATTTGTCCAATTCCTTTTAGCTGTACAATCCGGCTCGACGGACCAAATTTGTAGCTGCAGAGAGCTTGTAGAGGACTGTAATTTATTTATTTTTCTAAAGGCCAGATTGAAATCTTAAGTTCCAAACTGTTTCAAATTGTAGTTCTAAATTCGAATTGTTGTAGACCTAACTCAAAAACGATTCAGAAACATTGTTGATTTAAACTCACTTTACTTGTTGGTTTCACTTTCTTTTCTTTTACAATACACTTGTGTAAATTCTAACAGCTAACACCACTTTTACTGGTAAATAAACAGTTAAATCGCGTAACTTTTGCCTGAAATAAAATCCAATTGTTTTATAATTGAAATTGGCGACCAACTCTGATCAAACCCGAACCGAACTAAAAAACATTCCATCTTTTTCTCTATTCAAATATGCACACGCCAGCAAGCACGCGCTAACCCATTCTGCGCCAGCAAGCGTGCGCCAACCCATTCAGGGTCAACCTATGACTCGCTAAAAACCAAAATCAACGATAGAACAACAAACAAATGAAATGCTTGCCAACAGTCAGTTGAAAATTCCAACTGTGCTACCCAATTACATTTTACAGAAGTAAAAGTATTTCTTATTTTGAACAGGGGAGAATTTCTAGCATCTGTTATCCATAAACAAGCAGGGTTCTAAATGTTGAAGAGTGATCATGCCCTTAGTAGTAATTTGACAGATAAGGCTATTTTCAGCAGAACCCTGCGGACAATTTCTCACCTCTGAATCCAGCAACATTTTGCTATTGCAGTTGGATTCTTCCACAGCTAAAGCTATTTTAACTAAAAAAAGGAAACCTGATACAACCAGAAAAATATGTTGTTCCTGCCTCCTTCTACCCTGAACTATTAAGAATCCGGCACCAAATTTGATTTTGTTCATGAATGCCCTGCATTTGTCACCAATTACAGCACCCAGAGTTACAGATAACTGAAGAGACCCTTTGCATACTTTAAAAAGAATGTAAAACACCACGAAAATGCCATACAAGATATTATAAAGGGTACGTAGTAATAACCGAATGTAAGTTAGAAGTAAAACAGTAATGATTATTGTTTCTGTGATAACAAAATATTGAATTAAACTAGAAAGGCAGAGGAAATGGTGCAAAGCCTTTTGAAAAAGAAAACAATCTAAAAGGGGACTATTTCTCGCCATCGATATGAAAGTTTGCTTCATACATCTTTCCAAAAGAACTAATCAGAATAATATGCAGCACACCAGCATGCATTAGGAGCTCATCAGGAATGACATAAGTTGGATTATCCTTACTGATTGTGGCAGTTGTTTCAATACCTTGTTTTCGTATAATCAGCATTCTTGAAGTATTCACATGCAGAACAGGCTTATTGAAAGCAAACATTTCTATTCCTTCGATCACTAACTTGTCTTCTGTAGATTTCAATTTTCTGCGGACAGCTATCTTCCTGAATTTGCAGGTCAGCTTATCGGCGGTAATCACAAATAAAATAAGAATACAGACTAGGGGCCATCTGTTCTTCGCCATTTACAATAGTGGTAACTTCTATGTTGAAATGTTCTTTACTTTCAACCTTGAACATTTGCAAAAATATATGATATTGTAAATTGATTGGATGCACTACAACAGATTGTAAATATATAAAAATAGTTATTTTATTTCTTGGTATATTATCACAGAAATTGTCAGGTACATATGAAGAGAAAGTTTAAATGGGTTACAAGTGCTAGTTAGGACCATGTGTCCCGTCACTCCTTAGAGAGAGGTAAAAACAGGTAAAACATAATCGTTAATAATCTAAGGCAAACCCTCCCAAGTTAACTTTTTGATGAAGTCATTATTCCAAAAAAATACATTACCTCATTACAGTCAGTGCCACCACTGTGAGAAACCTTATCTGGTGGCAACATGCAAATAAACAAATTAGTATGAAGGAAAGAAAAATCATCCCCTGGTGTCAATTAAACAATTCAAAATGAAATGGGGTGCCCCAAACCCTCCCATGTCCCTCAAAATTAAAACAAAAGGGTAAAATTTTGAATAGAACTGGGGCAAATGAAATGCAAAAAAAATTTTATTAGCTTAAAAAACAGAAAGCAAACCTGAAAAAACTATGCAATTAGATCTTCTGAACAGAGCAACCATACTAAACAGCAGCACATTCTCGTAGAGGTCTTGAAGGTGACGGCACTCCAGTGCCATCAGGTTAAACGATGGGGACCATGCAGCATCAGTGGTGAAACCAGCGGCTCCCCGGATTCTCCAAAAGAACGGGATGGGGAACACTTCATGGAAATAATCGATGGTGCAAATGGCCTCAAAGGCCAAGCAGGTAGCACACGAGCATGGGATGAGGTGGGCTGCCTAGTATGGCAGGTGAATCAGGATGTTTCATGCATGGTGAAATGCGTGGTGACGTTTGGGGCGCTTATAATCGAAGATGCGGAATTCCAGTTGGCATTCCGCGGTTTCCTTTTACACCTTGTCAGGGAGATACGCTGGCCAGACTATCGAAAGATGCCATGGGATGTATGATGGAATACTCTTGAGGGGAGAGCAGGAACCTAACAGTGAGGCGGATGACAGCTTGGCTGCTGGAATGAGTGGCGGCAAAGGAATTGGTGAAAGCAAGTCTTTTAGGCCAGGACTGACACAAACTCAAATGGAGAAGAGTCCAAAGAAAGTGCCAGATCTGTGCAAAACGGCTGTTTTGGATGCACACAAGAAAGTGCTGGCTGATTTTTTAAAGTGGCCTCTGCAGAAGTTGAAAATGGTGCACTCGGAGATACAAATTTTGGCGGGGCAGATGACGCGTGATGGCAGGTTAGTGACTTGGATGACGGGCCAAACCAAGTCAACGGCAGCAAGGGGGAGAACGGCGACTTGGGCTCATCCAAAGATGGCGCTGGAGAAAACAATGGGCTTGAGGTCGTCGGCAGACAGTAGTGGAAATCCTTCCGCGGTATACATATTGAAAGATGGATTGTAGTACTCGCAGATTAAGTCAAGATAGTATTTTGCTTCATTCAGTGTCCACACTGGAGCGGCAGTGGGATCGCCGATTATGGCCTGGGATAGAAGCTGTTGGACGTATTGTAGGCAACGGAAGATTTCTTCCGGAATCATTGGTGATACAGGGAACCAGGCCCGGCGAAACATTGGAATATTGTTGGACATCTTACAAGCATGAGTATTGAAGAAAGGTAAAATTCATTAGAGAATGAATGACAATTTTGGAGCCCTATATATGGGCCAAAAGGGTCCCATTGTTTTACGTAATGGGCCACTCATGATCATTATCGTTATCTTTGAGTGGTCCATTGTCTTAGGCATGGGACCGGCCCGGTGGGAAAGGACAACAATAGGGTTCCCCCCAAGATGAGGACCAAGAAGAAAATGTCCCAAGAAAGAATTAACACTCGGGATATCCCATAGGAAATCCATGGAACTAACAGAAAAATCATAAGTACAAATTTCCAATGATTTTCCAGACAAAGGCCTACCACAGAAGTAAGAAAAGGCCTAAGAAAAACGATAGGCCTATCGAATAAGATGTGGTCCAAAAACCTCATGTAAGAAGGCCTGAATCCCCTTTCTTCCCATTTATCCAAAGTGGAGATCCAAGATATTATCCACATAAATGCCGAATTTAAAATATGCTCATTCGGTTCCCTGAAATCGTGGATATCAAAAAAGACCCCAAAAGTGCAAATAGCCCCATGAGAAAAATGCCTATAAGCCTCACAAAAAAATGCATAAGTCATTTTAGAGGAATCATAGCTAATCAGAATGTTTATTTTCATAGGACCATAAGGACTTAAAAAGAAGACAACCAGGAGGACAGAAGAATTGCCCAGGTATTTGTATTGAATGTACGCAATGCATGAAATTGCATGAATATTTATTTGGAACCCACAATAAATAAAAGTAGCATGCATAAAAGTGGGCAAATCTAATCTTGCATGTTCTGCAACAGTTGGATGGGGAAGAAAAGCAACTCTATGATAAAAACAACTGCTGGTGTAAAGAGTGTACATCAAGTTTCAAACTCTAAGGGCTGGGTGCAAATTTCAGGTGGTAAAGAGTGGAGTGAAAATAAATTCCCCATCAACTTGAAATTGAATTGCACAACAATTATAAGAAGAGCATGAGGAATATTAATTTCTCTACAGAGTTTATTCCTTAGATCCAGAACTACTATGTGTATGACAGGCTCCTGGATACCAAATGAAAGGAACTCATGTAGAATCTCAATGTCATTCTGTAGTTGTCCATTGTTATAGAACTTAGAGAAAAGCAGATCAGGGTATCATGGTTGAATATTGATCGGTACCTGACGTTTGCTGGCGATCTCGGCCGCATGTACTACTTTATAAAATGTAATTTTTCTCTTATTTTTAGGAAGAAGAATATGAAGATTTAATTGTTCTACTTCTTCGAAGTAAAGTTGAGAAATTGCTGCTTGTTGGTTGTGCCAAGCATCGGATTCGCTAGGATTTTGAAGAAACACGTAAGGGTAAGTTTTGAAGTAGAAATCCATAGATTTCCTAAATCCGAACTTTAAAATGTACGCATCAACTCTAAGTTGTAGCATGTCGGCACTTAGATGTTGGAAACGAGCGGGTTTCGCTCTCGTTCATTGACGGAGTTGGGAATCGCAAATTATTGGTTCTGGTACCGGGGTAACTTCAATTATCTCTACAATTTTCGGATCTTGAAGTTCCTCGGTAACCGGAATAGGTGCTTGAATTTCATTGACAGAATTAATATGAGGACGACCCTGTGGCCGTCTTCTCGTTACCGGCAGAGGAGGAAAATGATCATCAGAGCTGTCCTCTGTGGAAAAAGCTGTCAGAGCTTCGGAGTAATGAACTCCGAGAGAAACGGATCGTACCGGGTCCCAAATTTGGTAAGTGGTAGGACCAATAATTAATTTTTGAAATAATATAAACTCCATCTCTTTTAGGAGCAAGTTTAGCCATAACGCCAGAAGCTTTTGAGCTCAGAACGTGAGTCTTTAATAACACTCGATCTCCCTCCCGAAAAGCTGTGGAATTCCGGATTCTCATCATTTTTTGAAGCTCGAAGATCTTGAGCACTTTCAAGTAAGTCCTTAGCTTCTAACATGTTATGTGCCATTTCTTGTAGAAAGATGGAAATGGGTGTTCATACAAAAGTGGATCGTGACAAAAGGCCTGAAACTCTAGAATACAGTCTTGTGGATGCCTCGGCTCACGACCGAACATGAGAAGTACAGGCGAAAAACCTGTTATGGTACTGAGAGTTGAATTCATCGCCCAATGGATAGCAAGTAAGTGCTCTTCCCAGGTTGAATGAAATTCTTGTATGGCAATTGCCAATTTTCATTTCAAATCCAGGTGTTTGCGTTTAACTGGGTTTGCACTTAGCAAATAATTGGCAACCCACCGTAAATTAATATGCATACTTTCATCTAGTTGTTTGATAACGGACGAGATAAATTGCGTCCCATTATTACTTCGCAGCGACTTCGGGAAGCCGTTGCGCAAGAAAACTTAGAGCGAAAGCGTCGAAGCTATGTTCTCGGCAGTGGGTACGATTAGAGGAAAAAGATCAAAAAATCCAGATGCAATATCCATGACGGTTAACATGTGAGTATTGCCATTTATAGTTTCTGGGAGTGGACCGACGAGGTCTATACTCAAAATTTCGAAGCACTTGAAAATTCTTGGATAGAGCTTCCTTGGCTAGAGTTGCATTCAAAGGTGTGAACTTGTGACAATCCACAGAAGTTTCAATAAATTTAGCCACATCTTTTCGTAGCCCTGACCAATAATATTTGGCCAGAATTCTTTCGCACGTTCTGGTGATACCGGGATGGCCTGCCTCAGGGGTTGAGTGATTTTATCGAATCACGCACTCGACCATGCTTTTTGGTATGCAGAGCAGTAGTTCAAGGGAATCCTGACTGCTGAGATAACGATAAAGGACATCATCTATCACATTATAACCGCGAGCCTCATAAGTGTGCTTTTTAATTCTTAAATCTGAATTTTTTTTTCATAGTAGCCGAATCCCGTCAAGGATCACATCAGGATCACGTCAAGGATCTCTACCAAAAATGGATCCTGTAAATTGAAATTTTCTAAACTCCAGAGAGGAGAGAGGTTTCTCGTCCATTAATAAATGATTTACAAGAACTATAGGTTCTATAACCCCCATAGGTCAATACATAAGGTCCACAACGGCATTCATTTTGCATTGGTCGATGATCAGTGTGGATGACAAATTTCATTCCGTCAATGTAAGGATGGAATTTTTCGATCGCCCAAATGACTGCTAATGCCTCCTGCTCAATTACCGAATAATTCTTTTGAGCAGGATTAAATTGTTTTGAGGCATATTCTATGACCTTTTGGTCGTCCTTATCCCCTTGGACAATAACTGCCCCCATGGCTTCTCCACTAACGTCCGTGTACAAGCGGAAACCCTGATCAAAATCAGGTTGCGCTAGCTCCGGTGCGCTGCAGATTTTTTGGTGCGCTGCACTTTCTTTTTCAGCAGATCAAAAGCTTGCTGACATTGGGGCTAAAATTTGAAAGGCACGTCCTTCCGAAGTAGTGCGTTTAGCGGTGCCGCTATTTGAGCCAGGTTTGGAATGAATTTTCCAAACCAGCGACAGGCCTAAACGAACGATTTAAGTTGTGTGGTATTGACTGGATATTTGAGAGCTAACACCGCCTCCACCTTTTCCTTACATGGCTTAATTCCATCGGCTGAAAGGTAATGGCCAAGAAATTTCACTTCTGCTTTAAAGAAGTGGCATTTCTTGCGCTTGAGAAAAAAATTGTTCTCTCATATTGAGAAAAACCTTCCTCATGTCTTGTAGATGCTCTAGAAAAGTGCCAGAGGTCACGACGAGGTCGTCCTGGAAAGGATTGGTTGTGACATCTGGTAATTTTTGCATCATTTTCTCAACCACTCTCTGACAGTGTGCAGATGAGTTTCAAGCTCTCATAGGCATTCTTGTGTATTGAATTAGCCCTTTAGTAGTTGTAGTAGTAAAACATTTTCTAGACTGGCAAAATGGGAATCTGCCAATAGCAATTCGTGAGATCCAAGGTAGACATGAACGGTTTCCCTCGAACTTTTGCCAAAATGTCATCGATGCGCGGCAACAGATATACGTCTGGCACGATGACTTATTTATTCTGCGGAAATCTGTAACTAATTGAAAGTCAGTTCTGGTGTCGTCCTTTGCTATGAGCAAGGACGGTGCGGCCCACTCGGAGACACAAGGTTGTAAATACCCCTTTTCCAACAAGGCATAAATTTTCTCGTCCATAATTTTTCATTTTGCAGGTGAAACCGTGTACGGTAGCTGTATACATGGGCGATCTTCGTTAATTTGAATGATTTGTGGCTCAACATTGGCATTACCCGTAGGTTCTGCAATAATGTCAGAAAATTCTTCAAGTAAATCTTCCACTTGTTTTCTTTGCTCTGCAGATAAATTCACCGCTTCATCATCACGGAGCATCAGCGACTCAAAATGCTGTACGAGCAAGCCGGTTGGTAGATCCGTATCTGTGGTAGTTTTTTCCACAGATTCTAAAAACGGAATTCCTTAGAAAAATGGTATTCTTCCTGAAGGATGAACATCTGCTGGTTTGTAACTATGTTTGTCAGAGTTGCCATAGACCCACCATTCCTTGGTGCGGTGATCTAGACAGACCCCGACTTTCTCCAAAAAGTCAATTTCGAGTAAAACAGGAGTGTCAATGAACAAGGGGTTGACTATCAGTGCCTGCTGACAAAGCACTTCATCGGTGTCAATTCCTACATGGGCTGCATATGACTCAATATCTTGATCTCGGTAATCCGCCAACATATTTGGACAATTGTACGGCACCATCGGAATATCATTATCTTTCAGTAGGTGATACAGATGTTGCCCTCCTAGTGAGGAAGTGGAGCCCCCGTCCATCAAGGCAAACAAGAGGAGTCCTTCGATAAGGATTTCCACTTCAATTAATCCTGTACCCCCAGTTCCAGGAGGATTGTGCTGCACCACCAGTTTCGGATCTCGCAGCACAACCATATGCAAATTCTGGACTTGCTTGACTTCTGGTCCAGTTTTTCGTTGTCCTAGACAAATTAGACAATTAATTCTCGTGACGTCTAGATAGCCGCAATCAAAGCACCTCATATGAAATTTCTTTCCAGTGTTCATCTGAGGAGTGTACTCCTTCCTATCCCTTGGGGGATGCTATGTCGGACACACTGGAGGTTTATAAAATCTTGCAGAACTCTGCTGAGGATTCGCGTGCAAATATTGCGAAGGATTCTGCTGAGGATTTGCGTGCAAATATTGCGGAGGATTCTGCTGAGGAGGATGATATGGTCTTAGAGCGCGCCAAGACGTGTTGGCACCAGGATTCCAAACTGGAACACTTTGATCATTTTGAGGTACAAAATATGTTTTTGGAGGATCGTATCTATGATTATCTCTATTAGGATCCTTGTTATTAGGCAAAGCTGGTGGATGAGGTCCACAATTTTTTTGCATTCTATTATTCATGATCTGTATTCGATCACCTAAACCTGAGCCAGGGTCACTGTGAGGCCATTGAACCGTGTCACGAAAATGCTTTTCAATCGCTATTGCTACAGCGCGCAATTTCACCAGATTCGGATCTGGAGGCAAACGCAATTCCTTGAAGAGCACAGGATGGAGACCTCCTTGAATAACTTCCACCCTCGTCTCTTCATCAATCAATCTCGTAAATTCAGAAAATTTCTCTACCATTGCTACAAAATAATCTGCAACTGGTTGTCCATAACGTTGGCCGCAATGTACTATCTTAGGCCACAAAGATACGTTTGACAACACCAGCTCGTAGTGTTCACAGAGAGCATACTATGCTTTCTCCCAGGTTTTGATTTCCTAGAGTGCAGTCTCCCACCAGTTTTGCGCTTCTCCATCAAGAAGCCACAATAAGGCCACCTTCATTTGTGCATCTGAGAAATTATGGCCATCACAGATAAGATCCATCGTGGTCATCCAGCCGTGGAATTCATCTTTATTGCCTTTAAAAAAATTAACCCTATGGAAGGCATCCTATAAACATGACATACATTACACTTAATTAATTATGTGGGCAAAGACAGTATACGTTTTCCCAAATTCCACTTCTAAAGTGATCTATGCATCATAAAGTATTGACGTCATAGTTTAGATTTCCAAAAGGATGCTGAAGGAAAAGGCTATCCTTTTCCCGCCAAATTGTACCTAGTGTATTTGCGATGTTTTAAATATACCATATTTCTTGTCTGTCCATTAAGGACATCAAAATTGTTGGAAAAGGGTTGTCTGCTTAAATGAATGGCTCTGGACAGCCAGTTTAAGCATTTGCAATTGTGCATGCACATAAATTCAAATGTTAGAAAATTAAGAATGAGATTTTTCAGTGTGAATTGAATCGTTGTGTTGTGCTGCAGTGTTGTTTGTGCTGTTGTGTTTTTGCATCTTCAAAATTCAGGATCTACTATTTCTAAATAAAACTAAGTTAGGTAAATGACTTTAACATACAGTCCTCTTTCTTTTAAGTCTAAATAATCGTGTAGAAAGATCAAAAAGTGATCTACAAGCAGGGCCGTAGCAAGGTCAAGTGATCTGGGGGGGGGGGGGGCAGAGTGGATTTTACTGCCTTCCAGTAGGCCAGGGCCATACCCAGAAATCCATTTCTTTGGAGGAAGGGGCAACCCCAAAACAATTTTTTTTTCAAAATTTGGCCTGCAGGCAAAAATCTGAAGGCTTTACATACAATAACTGCAAAAATTGACAGCAAATAGCGTCGCATGCGATTTTTTTACTCAAAAAGCCCTCAAAAATGGGTTAAACAATCACAAATTTTGCCATTTTATTGACAGCAAATGGCGCCGCAGGCAAATTTTTTACTCTAAAATACCCTCAAAAATGGGTTAAAACAATCACAAATTTTGCCATTTTATAGACAGCAAATGGCGCCACAGGCGAATTTTTTACTCAAAAAACCCTCAAAAATGGGTTAAAACAATCACAAATGTTGCCATTTTATTGATAGCAAATGGCGCCGCAGGCAAAATTTTTACTCAAAAAACCCTCAAAAATCGGATATAAGAATCACAAATTTTGCCATTTTATTGACAGCAATTGGCGCCGCAGGCAAATTTTTTACTCAAAAACCCTCAAAAATGCGTTAAAATTAGTCCAAAAATTTCGAGTGTTAGGGAGGGAGACTGGCATTTTGCTGCCCCCTCTGATCGAGTCTCGGAGGGCAGCTGCCTTCCCTGCCCCCCCCCGGCAGCTATGGCCCTGTCTACAAGGTTAATCAATGCTCAGTCCAAATTGCTGGGCTTAGAAAAGATCTCGTTCAGTAAATGGTGTATAGCCAAAAACATGGAATTTGTTGATTGTACCTAAGCTGCCTGTATGTAAATGGGCAGAGCAACACAAATTACACAATGGAGAGACACTTGTTTTGTGGGATATCTTAACTGCCTAATGGTCAGTGCTGTTTGTCTGAGTAGGAAACTAGGATATTGGGATATTAGAATTCAAAACCTGCCAAGACAAGGATTTAAGCTACAGGTCAATAGAGGAGTACAATAACACCAAAACAATACATCCAACCATCATAGAACCTGCAACAGAGACCATCGTTTGGGGCGGGGGCATTTGCCTCCCCTCCTAACTTTCTGACTCATACTATATAAACTGGCAAAATATGCACTTTTGGTGAAATTAAGCCCATTTGTAAGTGTTTTTAAGCAAAAAAGTCTCCTGCGGTGCATTTTGTTTCAACTTTTGCAATTAGGAACAAAAATTTTCAAATTTGTGCCTGCAGCCAAACATTTTGAACATTTTTTTTGGTTTTGAATAATCCCCCCTGCTTGCAAAAAGTTGAAAAGACGTCCCTGACTGGCATTTTTAAATTTCTATGAAATATGCAAAAACATTTAATGTTTGCAGTTATAAAGGGATCTAACTGGCTCAAGTAAGTATGAAAACTAGGCAACTTACTTCCATCATCACTGTGAACTTTGTTTCGTAGCATATACTTATAATGTGTATGTCGTTGTTTTCCAAACATCACGGGCTCCAATCATTGCCATGAATATTTCTCTGTACACATTAAAAATTTATGCATTTGTCATCAAAATAGAAAATAGCAAAATTGATGACTGCTTGAGGCAGGATTCATTTGGTAGTACATTATCTTTGGTGCCAAAGATCATGGGTTCACAACTTTGACCAGGGGGGATACAGGTTTTTGCTTAGGGGGAGGGGCAATTGCATATTAAAGTGAAGGAGAGGGAAATTTTAACTGAATACTGGGCAGCAATTTTGACTGACTAAGGAGGGGGGGGGGCAATTGCTGTCATTGCCCCTCCCAGTATCCACGCTTAACAGGGATGTGTCAATATATTCTGCATGTCCATCCCAAAAAAATGTGTAGTGTTGTAGATGCTATGTTGCCCTGTTCTATAAAATAATTCTTGACCACAATAATAATAAATGCCAAATGTCATATCCATTATACATTTATTAGGAAAGTATAATTGAAAGATTAAAATATTCAATCTTAACTAAAGTTTTGGACACTGTTATTTTTTGCAACACATAATTAGTTTTATTTTGAGTTTAAAATGTAGAAATGTATAAATGTATAAAAATATGTAAATTAAACAAATCTTTATTTAAGCTACTCATGAATAAGATTAAGGCATGCAAATACACAAAAGTTAAAAAAATTTTGCTATACGTAACTACAAATTAGAAAAAGTAAATAATTAAAATTTTATATAAAATATTTCTTGACCACAATAATAAAGAGTGACAAACGTCATATCCATTAGACATTTATTTGAAAACTATAATTAAAAGTTTTAAATATGTAAATGTCAAAAATATAAAAAGTTGAAGGTCTAATTTGTTAATCAAGGATTTGCATCTAATTCACATTTTGATGGCTGCATCTATCCAGGTAGTTTAAAAAAAATTCTTTTCCTACAGGTATATTATCAATGGCAAAGAAAATAATGTGTGGACAATTATTAAACACTACAACTTTTTGATTAAAATTTGGTCTTGAATGGTTTATTAAATGACCTAAAGATCCATCTTCTTTACTGGCCTCTACACAATAACTTTTCCTGCTGCTTTTAAAAAGGAAAATAGCACCTTCCAATGGGTTTTTTTCTAGTTATTCCTTTCCTTCTGTTTAACTTTTTAATTTTCTAATGTATTCAGTTACTGCTTTTCCTAAGGAAATATTCTTGATTGGAAATTCAATGTTTTAGTTATTTATTGTAAATTTAAAAATATCATGAACCTTTTATAAACTTTCCAAAAATAAATACACCCCTTCCAGATACATTTGTTCATCTAATTGATAACCCATCCCAATTCACATTGATTACATTCTCATGTAGTTTTCTGCATGATAATTTATATAATATTGTTGTTAAATTTGTTATTAAGAAATGTAGTTATGTGCAAAATATAGTAAGATAGCAATTGCCCGTGGTTCCAAAAATATTTTACAGCCCTTTAAAATATTATTTCTTCTCCATTTCCTTTTTTTAAATTCTTGAAGAATTTCATCATCTGTTGGTGGTTCTGTTCTTCTTGAAAATGTTTTAAAGACAAAACATGTTTTTAAATTTATAAAAAAGAAACAGTATATCAGCTAATTAATACCTACAGTTCAGCAACTTCCTTTACTTGCAAAATTTATTGGTGATAATGCCAACCATGCCTAATGATTTTGTTATGTTTTTTGTAATTATTCTACCTGTGGATTGCTCAATAGTGTTTTCCACATTTAAAGGAAAACATTAATTGGACTGGCATTTTAAAAGCTAAAAGAACTTTCATATAATTAAAATGTTGTTAACGCATATTTGATAAGACTTTATTATTATCATTACCATTAAGTTAGTATCCTTGCTGCATGGATCTAATCCTTTATGGGATAACACTCATTGGATTGCTATATTCATCAAAAGGTAAACAAATAAATATTTAAATTTTGCTGATTACTTTTTGTGATGTTGGAAATAGATAGAATTAGTATATGCAAAAATATTGAATGTGGTTAATATGTTTAGACTTACAGCTACTACATTCTTTTTTTCCATTTACAGAAGCACAAATTTCTTTCATTTTAAGATCTGCAAAAATGTTTAACAAAATACTAAATTAATGCCTACATATATTTAATTAAAGTTACATAAGTAATTGTAATATTATAAAACCATATGTTTTTATAATATAATATTTACAGATTTTTTCTTACTTCAAGTCATTTTAAGTATTTTATTAGCCTGTCCTATCCAAAGAATGAACATTTTAAGTAAAATTTGCTTCTTCAACTCATAATACAATTTATTTTTCGTAGCATTTATTTCATGAGATAATAAATTTCCATTTTCACCGGTATTAAATGAATATATTCTAAATTTTTTGCTTATGAGTGGCATTTTTCCATTGTATAAAAATTTTAACTTTTCACCTGTATTAATGAATTTGGATTCATATATTTTTGATGTCGTCATTTGCGAATGTGTGCGCACGCGCGCGCGTGCTAGCATGCACAGTTTGAAATTGAAAATTTAGAATAGCATTGCTCAGTTTGGTATGAATTGTTGTGCTGTGCTGCGGTGTTGTGTTTTCTTGTCTTGTGTTTCGCGTTTCAAAATTCAGGATCTTCTTTATAAATAAAACCAAGTTAGTAAGTAACATACAGTCCTC
>JAQIXP010001812.1:0-16951 GCA_034700285.1 Proteroiulus fuscus | reverse complement strand
ACTTGTGATCTACCTAACCCACTTGTGATCTACCTAACCCACTTGTGATCTACCTAACCCACTTGTGATCTACCTAACCCACTTGTGATCTACCTAAATAGGTAGAGTAGGCCCTATATATCCCAAATGAGATTACAGAGATACTCAGAGTATAGGACTTTTGCATTTTTGCTGTTGGGTTATAACTTATAATGTAGTTGAAAACTACTGGTGAACTGGATCACAACAATGCATGATCAGATCACCATTTAAAAATAGTATATATCAACCCTGATATCTCTTTAGATCTGTAGCATATTAAACAAATTCAAAATTTATTGTGAATAATTTATTGAAAACAATTTGAATATATAATCGACTGCAGTGACCCGTAGTAAATTAAATACACATAAACTTGCCATTAATGTAATCGTAATTGCCAACAAATCTTATCTTCCCTTTGGCATTCTCTTCACTTTAGGTGGCACCACTGCGTTTTTTTTAATTTTCAGCTTAAATTTTGTGAGTTTCATTTCTCGTTCTGCCTTATTGACTGAAAAACCATGCAAGTGTAAATCACTCGTTGAATTGAATTGAGTACTTCTGGTACTGATTTACACTTGAAAACACATGTAGCAATTCGAGGATGGAATCAATGCACTCTTAATCTGATTTATAATTAACCGGATTGGTGATTATTTTTTTGTTTTTTTTGCAAAATGCTGCTACTTAGAATATTTTTATGCCCGGATACTAAACATCATTTTTATTAGTTTCAAAAATCTATAAAAAATATATTTTAAGGTTGAAAAGACTGACTTGTAGAGAATGATTTGTAAAATTTTCAAGGATGAACCACCTACAGTAGTTGAGAATATAATTATACTTGGCGTAGGAATACCTTGATAGACAAATGCCTATTGTACAACGAAACAATGAAATCAAAGTAAGCTTCTGTCAAAATATAAAAAAGGAAATTATTTTTCTTATTTCTATATTGTAGCAAAATTGCTGCATATTGGACTAGTTTTATAATGTATTTCTTAATGAAATCAAATCGTATAATATACAGAATCGTGATATATAACGGTCTAGCATCATTTTATTGGCTTGTATTACTTCATTAGGGTTTTTTGGCATTGAATTTAGATGTTATGTATAGGCCAGTTTAACGAAGTATATCAGAATATTATATGTTTTTTGAAAAATTTCAGAAAAAAAATAATTATAAAACACAAAGTTTTATTTGAAGGAATCGTAATGTTCATTTATTATTATTATTTTTTTAATAAGATTTTTTTGAAATCCATTTTGTTTTGTTGTGAGGCCAGGTTAATGCCTGTAGTGTAGAGTATCAGAATATTTAGTTTTTTTTTTGAGGAATTTTGGGAAAAAAATTAATACAGTAGTAAACGATGAAGTTCAGCTTGAAAGCATGCAGCATTAATATAGAAATGCATTAAAATTGTATTATTGTTAAAATATTTTGGAGGCCATTTTGTTTTGTACCTCAAATATATTAATTATAATTGTTTACAATTTTTACTCCATATCTGTATTTATTGTGGGAAAAAATGCATTTCAGATTATAATTAAACCAAATTGAATTTGACAAAGTGTGCTAATTCTTGGGAAATTATTCCTTGCACAAATGCAATCCAATGCGTTTTTTCTAAGTTTAAATACTTTTTTTTGGCAATTCGTGCAATGGCTTGATGGTTTTTGCA
Organism: Proteroiulus fuscus; assembly: GCA_034700285.1. Taxonomy (NCBI): domain Eukaryota; kingdom Metazoa; phylum Arthropoda; class Diplopoda; order Julida; family Blaniulidae; genus Proteroiulus; species Proteroiulus fuscus. The sequence goes on along the minus strand of JAQIXP010001812.1, from coordinate 15,245 downwards.
AATTCACTGCCTGGTACTGTTCATTTGTATTTTAAATTAATTAAACCTTTATAATTAGGCCTACATTGTCATAAAAAATAACGAAGTCATTTAATTGAGAATATTCTGAGCGAAGTACTGACTATAGACCTATTTTTATTTTGACATTTCTTACCTAGTTTTGATTAAAATTATGAATATGGGGCCTTAAATTGTTTCAAATAATTTAAGTTTAATTAAATGCAATATTTGTTATACACTAATATTATGCTCAAGTATTCATGTTTAATGCCCATATATATATAGTTGAGCACTTCGTTCAATATTTCTATAATTAATAAACCCTGTATTTTGCAGTTTTAATAATATTTTCATTATGGTTTAGATCGTTTTATGTATAATCAATATACAGACCGCAGCATGAAACTATTATGGCCTTTTTAAATTGAACACCTTATAGAGGTAGCAGTTTAAGTGTATAAAAGATTCATGAAATTACAGTGTGCAGAATAGGCTATGATATCGATTTCTTGAAAATATCATTTATAATTTAAATAATCCTCATTCTTATAATATATAAGACTGACAAAGGAGGCGGAATGAGATTATTAAAGCTGGTAACTAGATACTTTTTGCATTAAAATAAAATCCACTAATTAACATGAAATTAGAAGATTTGTATGCAAATTATATAGCTATAATACAAGCGAATATTAACATACAGAGTTAGGGTAAAATAATTATGTCTAGAAAAAAGTCTGGGTAATTAATAATTATATGTTTACATTAAATTCAATGCAATTCAATATGATGTCTTGCATGGTTTTAGCATGGTATAAATTTCCACGTGTTGTGTAATTAATAATGCTAGATTTGCAAAATATATGCTATATTTGGTTCCAATAAATCTTGGCCCTGGGCACGCCACCTAGCGTCAGTTTTATTTTCATCGTTTGCATTTGCCATACATGGAAACTTCCATTGGGTCTCTGGGGGTAAGTAGCAAACTGTAGGTTAGGATTCGTTTGCTGCTGAGATCCTAACTTACAGGCAATATATTATTGCCTGTAGGTTTGTATTTTAGAAGTATAGACAAATCCTAACAAACAGTTAGCCTTATGCTTCCGAGAGCCAATGGAAGCCCCCATGGAAGGCAACTGCAATTGATGAAAATAAAACTGACGCCAGGTGGCGGGCCCAGGGATAAATATTATTGGAACTGACTATACATATGTATGCATTACGTTTCTTGAAAAATTGTTATTATGTTCAGGGATAGTCTGGGAAATATTTTTTCAAGGAAGGTTAGGGGAAAGTGGGTATATTATTAAGAATAGAAATGCAAACAATTATCATAAAAATTAAGTATGTTAATCAATGCATCTTATGTTTTTTTTTGATTGCATGACTTGTTATGATTTACAAACTGGTAAGTGCTTAACATGTCAGCAGCAATTTTTTTATGGTCATTATTTTAATTATGATCATAACTTTAATTAGGCCAATATCATAAAACTTCAGTGATTTATTCAGTGTGTGCCAAATTTTTGCTTCAGTTGCATTTAGGAATTAAACTTCTTGTTGTTTACAAAGAAAGAATGAAAATCGAAAGAAATTTCAATTTTTTGTTGTGAGGATTCTAAGTAATTTTCCATGTTTTCTTTCTTCAAATATTTAGAGAATTTATATTTTTTAATAACACGGAAGTGTTACACTTGTTGCGAAAACTTAATGAGACTCTTTATTAGCATATTAGAAGGTAAATTAAATTTAATTAACATTATATAGAAAATATTTACCCTTAGAAAAAAAGTAAAGAAAGAAAGTACGATTTTAAGTAAATACTTTGTCTATGAAATGGGTCAGCAAAATTATAGTGCATGTAAAAATTATTAGTTTAAAAAACTAACATTTTGCATTCCTTGAAATTTTTGTCAAAATATATTAACCCTAATATGAGTACATATTTAGTTCAAAGACCTATGTTAAGTAACAATAACAATTAATTTTCTTTTAAAATCGCACATACAAGCTGTTACTTTAAAGTAAAAAAGTCGAAAGAATCAGAATGGCTGTTCAGAGAAGTTACCTGATTTTTTACTGATTTTGTCAGTTCATGTATAGCCTACCTATATTTTAAGATATAATCCTTGGGTCATAGTATGTTGACTATGGTCTAGCAAATTACACTATCATATTCCAAGATCAGTTTTCAAATTTAATTTGAGTTTGTTTGAAACTATTATATCGATGGCTTAATTCAGAAGTAGCGAATGAGCCAATTTGTCAAAAATGAGATAAGTAAACCATTGTGATCCTGGCAGTGTCCCTAATTAACCTAAAGTTACAGAAATTAATTTAACCAATAATATTATTGTTAAAGTTACAGAAGTGAACAGTAGCGAATATCCAACAAGGTATCATTTCTAAACGTTACAAGTAGTGAATGGTACCATTCGTTAGTTTATCTTTTAAAAATGTCTCTAGACCTGGATTTTTTATTAAAATACAACTACGAACGTAACAATTTTTACTCATTTTTTAAAAAAACTAATGGATGTGCACATGTGCTATTTCTCACTTAATTTATTTCGCTTTCAAGCGAAATAAACTAGCTTTCAAGTCAAACTAGTGAATGTGCATTTATAGCATTTTTATTTCTCAAATTACTTAATTAATTTACTAATTTAATTATTTAACAAAAATTACCACATTCCCTATAAAACATATATTGTTTCATCTGTTCACCAAATTTCAGCATTGTTTATTCCCAAGTTATACCTTTTACCTCAAAAGCAACTTTTGGCATATTCGATACTTCTGAATTAAACCATCGATATATAATTATTCAATCGCCTTTAAGTAATGGTCTGGTCTGGTTCAGTCTAGGGTCATTGCTGACCAATTGCTGACCACGATTTTAATTTAAATATTTAAAATTAATATTAACTAAATAATACGTTAATTGTTATTATCCACTTATTGTTAAGTTATTTAAGTTATACCAAAGTTGAGGAGGAAAGGGGGTGGGGTGGGGGGAAGGGGTACCCATTTTTGCTACAATTACAAAGGAGGGGGAGGGGGGCATTTTCAGCAATGTATTACACAAGTATGGGGTTTGGGTAGGGGAGGGTGGCAAAAAAAACTATTAATAGCTAATACTAGTTAGGTAACTAGGTCCAAACTTACCTTGTCATGCGTCCATCTTGATTATATCCTGGTATGCCAGTAGTGCTACCATTCAGATTTATTGTTAAATCCGAGGTTGTGGTCGTATAGGCCGGGTTGTCGTAACCGTTGTGACCATCCAGTGATACGGACACTTGACCATTGTTATTGTGGAAGGAGTCCTTCTTCATTGTGTTTACCGCGGAATCCGTGACGACTCCACCACCGCCACTCTAAACGGAAAATCGTGTAAAAAATCAATCGTAGAAATTGAACATATTCAGCCGAGAAGAAGCACTAGTCTAGAGTCGTAATTGCATTGGCCATATGCTAGCCTATAGTGCTATGGAATGAAAACGTCATGAGTAATGTCCCATATATCTCTCTCTTTTTAGGCCAATATCACTTAATTCTTTTATAGAAATTCAATTACACCCACTCTGGTACAGTCTGATGTGATGACGAAACGTTCCTATAAGCATTGTTGTCGTTCCAAAATCCCAATAACACATTGCCGAAGAGAGCTTTGAAACGCCATTCGCTCTCAACATTTGCTGCTTCAAGTGCAAATATAGATTTTTGCACCGAACATATTATTTTGCGAAGAGATTTTGAGAAAATCGGTCGCGCGGATGGACACAAAAATTTAATGAATCCTGGCACTACTCTCAACTATAATATATATCTACGCAATCAAGTATTTATCCTCTTAAATCCCTCTTTATGGATAATGTAACGCTTCTCGCTGCATGGTTTCGTATCAACAGACCATGTATTAAGGGGGAACTAGCATATAAAAGCATGAAAAATGAAAACAAATGGAGTAAGTACAGGGTAGCTTCTTAAGTAGGCCTTCACTTCTGAAAACTGTTATTTTGCAATGTCAGGAAGTGATCTGTATACAAAAATGTTGTATTTTTGCTGTTATGATATACTGACCACTTCCTCATCAGTAATGTACTTTGAATATAACATTTATGGCTACTTTGGACTTTCTTTTCCAGTACAGAAACCAGAGCAAATTTTGCTCCCTGGTGGTTCTACTTGGAATATTTTTTGTTGTCATTGTAATAGTAGGCCCGTATGAGTTGTTTGAGGTTTTTTAACATATTATGCAAAAATGAATGCATATTTTATCTATTTGTGGTTCTGCTTAAAACATTTTATGTTGGCATCTTAACCTTAAGAGTTGTGTTAGGCGTTAGCATTTTTTGACTTTTTTTCAATAAGTAGTCTTTTCTCATAATAGTGAATTTTTTTAATTATATAGTCGATGGCTTAATTCAGAAGTAGTAAATATGCCAATTTGTCAAAAATGAAATAATTGTACTATTTTTTGTGGTCCTGGAAGTGTCCCTCCCTAATGAACCTAAAGTTACAGAAATTAATTTAACCATAATTATTGTTAAAGTTACAAAAGTGAACAGCAGCGAATAAACAACAAGATATAATTCCTAAAAGTTACAGGTAGTGAATGGTACCATTCGTTAGTTTATCTTTAATAAATTTCTCGAGACTAAGATTTTTATTTCAAGACAGGTAGCAAACTGACAATTTTAGCTCATTTTTTTTGTTTGCATTATTTTTATTCAATAAGCAAACTAATGGATGTGCACATGCGCTAATGCACATTCAATTTATTTCGCTTACCAGCAAAATTAATCAATGTCAAACTAGCGAATTTGCATTTTTAAGCCTTTTGATTTCTCAAATTATACTTAATTAATTTACGGATTTAATTATTTAACAAAAATTAGCACATTCCCTATAAAATATATTTATTTTTTTATCTGTTCATTAAATTTCAGCCTTTCAACCTTGTTTATTTCCAAGTTACACCATTTTTACATAAAAACGCTATTATCCCAAAAGAAATTTCTCGCTTATTCGCTACTTGTGAATTACGCCATCGATATTATGTTTGAAAACAGATTGATTGTTGGACATTAATTAATTCAGGGATTTGGGGACATAATTATTGCCTTATTGACCAAGAAAAATACACGCTGAAGTGATAGTTTTAACTTACAATTTTTATAATATTCTTAAAATGGGCGCCATCTTGTATTTGAGCTAAACCTTTATGATTTTCGTCTTTTATTGATCGCTAGTGGCTTAATTTAGTCGTGTCTCCACGAGGTCTCACGTGGAAATATTTAGATGGTAAATTTATGCTTTTAAAGGGGATTCTCATCGACCGGAGTTGACGTCATTGTGTGACGCTTGCTTAAACGTAAATAATCTCTATCTACCCTAGGCATGCTGAGAAAATGATATTTGTATGGGCTGGTTGGGAATTATGTCAAGTTTAATTAATTCAGAAGCTAATTTATTTGGTAATCAACACTAACTTATGGAAATTCTGATGCAAGGTGGCATTTTACTCTTATAATATTAATGTTGCTGGAAATTGTGAAAATGTAGATAACAGAGTTAATGAGTTTCGACAGGAAATACACGCATGTAGGGATATCAAACATGATAGAAAATATTTAAACAAATATTTAAAAAAATTTAAATTCCTCATTTTAAAAATTGACATGAATTCGTTGAATACCAATTCATTTAAAATAAATTTATTGAATAAGATTGTTTTAGTAATGTTTCGTATGTCTAATCTACAGGAAAATCTTTTAAATTTCTAAAATTATTGAAAACATTGAGAGTATATTAACATTAAAATAATAATAATAACATATTGTAACTTAATTTTAAACCAATTTAATTAATATTGAAATTTATAATTAATGGAAATGTAAAAATCTTTATTTTTTTAAATCTGGAAATTTAATTACGTTGCCAATTTTTTTAAATAATTCATGAAATGTCAAATGATTGGAGAAAACTTGCGTAAAACAATTTGCAACAATTTTCGGAAAATTTAAACTATAAGCTTATTGTAATCCAAATGCTTGTAAGATATAAAAAAAATATTAAAATAAAATTAAAATTTACCAATTAAATTAATTTGATAAAGAAAATCTAGAGAAAAACTAGAAATGAATTTAATGTGAACCTATTAACGTAAAAGTAAATGGCTTAAAAATTGCTTAAAACAATTTTCAACAATTTTCAGTAAATTTAACTTGTTTAAGCTTTTAGTAATCCAATGCATAGAAGATACAGAAATGCTTAAAATGAAATTAAGATTAAATTTATTTAATAAAAAAAAATTTAGAGAAAACTCGACATGAATTTAATGTGAACCAATTCAAGTAAAAGTAATTTACGTATAGTAAAAATATTAAAAAAAAGTAAATTTAAGCCTAAAACCACAGCTGGAAATTGTAAGGCCTACAGAAATACAAAACAATTTGAAAAAGAAATAAACTTGAACAAGAAAATCAGCCTTGCAATTTAAAATGCACTACATAAAATAGCATTGAATGTGTGAGAACATTAGCATTACAGCCGCAACTTAAAACTAAACTTAATACCCTCATTTGTAGCAAATTGCCATCTTGGAATTTTGCTAAATGAAATGGGATTAGTTAGGCTTTTCAAAAACTAGGCTTTTATTATGCTCTAGGAATACTGAAATGTGATTTCACAAACCTGCGTGTTTAAGTACGCTGGTTCATATAATTATTATTTGTTTTGTAGAAATTATTTCTCTAAAATAGTCACACAATGAGATTGTTACAGAAATAATATTCGTAAAAAAATGTAATGGGAGTATGTTATGTTTGCAATTTCGTTGCATCGATGGGAGAAAAAAGGAATGTTGGGAAAATATTAGCAAGGATTCTCACAAAATCAGCATCCATTTAATTTTTTTTGCATAGTCAAAGTCACGAAATCGATTTAAAATGCACGGAATATTTCATGAAAACCATGAACATACTTGCTTGCGTGTCAGCCATTGCCAGAGGTCACAGATGTCCCATATTTATATTTATATATATTTTTAGGTTACTTTATTTGTTCTATATTTTTGGCAAATTTTTTCAATATTTCCAGATGTTACCCTTTAGTTATAAATATTTATTCGTTTTATGTCTCATTGTTATGAAGGTAATATGTAATATGGATCGCAATAAAGTGTGGCAAAAGAAAATCACATATCGATGGTTTAATTCGCAAGTAGCAAATGAGTCAATTTGTCAAAAATGAGATAAGTGAAATTGTGATCCTGGAAGTGTCCTTAATTAACCTATAAAGTTACAGAAATTAATTTAACTAATAAGTTTGAAAGTTACAAAAATGAAGAGTGGCGAATATCCAACAAGGTACCATCCCTAAAACTTAAAGTAGCAAACGGTATTCGTTAGTTCACCTATTAGAAATTGTTTCTTGACATGGATTTTTCCCTTACGGAAATGTGACATTATTTACATGTATTTCAAATGTAAGCATCACTAGTTACATGTTGTTCAAATTAACACTGCCACCACGGAAATGCTGTGTTTTTACATGTCTTCTGATAACATGACAACTACTAGTTAGGCAATACATGTTTTAAACACATAATTTACATGTCAATTTGAACAAGACACCATTTCAATGTTGTCACTATGGCACTTACATGTCCCAATGCATTATTTTCATGTACAAAACATTGATAACCATGTTCTTACCATGTTTGAAAACATGTAATAAACATGACATTTTTTGTAAGGGTTATAACAATAGAAGTAGCGAATGTGACAACATCTGCTATTTTTTTGGCATTTACTGTATAGGCAAACTAAGGGATGTGCACATTCACTACTTTATTTCGCTATCCTGCAAAGTCAAACTAGCGAATGTGCATTTTAAGCCTTTTATTTCACAAATTACTTAAATAATTTACAAATTTAATTCTTAAACAAAAATTATCACATTCTCTATAAAATATATAAACTGTTTTGTCTGTTCATCAAATTTCAACCTTTTAACATTGTTTATTTCCAAGTTATACTTTTTTCCATAGAAACGCTATTATCTCGAAAGCAACTTTTGACTCATTCGCTACTTCTGAATGAAGCCATCGATATGTATTACAGGAGAAGTTTTTAATATATTCATCTACAAAAAAATTTGCGATATTTCATATACGTGTAATATATGTATTTTACCTGCAATACTTTTATTAAATTATATTTTTTTAATGGATAACGTATGCAATTTACAAAATGTCTTCCTAATATATTTTCATGCCATCCACAAAAACGTATTACATGTACTAATTTGGCATTGAATTTATTTTTATTTTTTTTATTTTTTTTAAATTTAAAGACTTGATTTAATGATTGTTCCCTTTTTTATAAACTCAACAGACAGTAAAACTTTTCAAAATGAAACCAGTAGACCATTGAAAACATTTTTAGATTGTTGAGGATTTTGAAATAAAACGAAACGTCATGCAAGAAAAATAGCTTTGAACCCCCTTTTTTAAATTGTATGCCTGTTGTAAATTTGTGAATTTACCCCACTGTGTATTTGGAAATGGATGGTTTGGTAACGCATGCTTTACTACGATATAGAGAGGATAAAAATATTGGCTATATTTTACTTGATAAATATGACTAATGGCTTGTATCATATAGATGATATACTAGTACAAATTTCTGCAGAAAATGTATGTCAAAATTAAGGTAACGAATTTCTTCAGAAAAATCCACATCTGTGATCTATGGAAGTTCAGGTATAATTAGATTACAAGTTTCTGTAGAAATCGTGATGAAAATTAATTTTATGCAGATTATTATAATGGAAATTATTATGCAGAAATTCGTCTCCTTGATTGTGAAAAAAAATATCATTTCTGAAAAAAACTTTTTTCATAGGGGATTGCTAAGAAGAGAAAGAAAATTCTTCAAATAAATTAAAAATTAATAAACAAATAAATTTTTAGTAATCCAATATCCAAAATAAAAGACCAGAATTCATAATGGATCTAAATCTCAAAAAATGTTCAAATTTGGATCCATTTTGACTTTTTTTACAAAGTAATTTCTGACTACTATATCCATTGTAAATGATATGACAGTGAAATATATTTACCAATTCGAGTGTTAATATCCTATATTCTTATTCAAGAAATGAGTGAGCTTAAGGTTTCAAATGCACCAATCAGTATATATAGGAAGACTAAACTAAATTAGTTATTTAAAATTAGAGAAGCCATATTGCTTTCATAAAGCTCATCTACTATGAATTACCAGTTTACTCTTTTCTTGAACCGGTATATAGAGACCAATCCATGATATTTACAAATATAATTCTTTTTTGATGCCATGCATATATAAGAGTCAGTCTGATAAAATCTAAATTTGTCTCAACAGAAGTTGTTTGTGCAGTTTTTCTTGAAAATGGTTTTATTTTCATTTAATGTTTAGCTGCGTTTTGTCTTGCCTTAGTATATAGTACGGAGCAATCTGTTGAAATAAACGGTTTTTCTGCTCTTTCGGCAATGTTTATATCGATTTTTATAAGCAAAATAAATATAACTATGATATTATGAAAGAAGAAACAGAGGAATAAAGTTATTTTCTAGAGCGTAATATAGGTTAGGCTATTTTTAGCAGTTTTGATAAATGTTTACTTTCAAAATAATTGTAATTACGTGGTGTATGGTATGCAGACGTTTGCAGTTGAAATTGAACTTGGCCTACTTGCACCATATAGATTTAGGTTGATTAAGGAGGATGAGCTTTTATTTGTATAGTTACTTACCATTTTAACATAGAGGCGCATTGATAGTTTTCAATGTAAATGTGGTTTTTGGATAAGTTCAAATTTGGTCTGGAACAATTGTCTAGGATCTCATTTGGCATTTTACCTATTTATGTAGCTCATATATATATAAGTGGGAACTCTTATTGTTACCTTGCACTATGATTCTGCACACTGAAACGACAGAGGTTACTGCAAAAATGCTTTAGCTTCAGACCATGTAACCAAATGGTTACACGGTCATAACGCCAAAATAAGTATATTCTATAAATAATACAGGGATGTCAGACTTCAGTATAAGTCTGGAACAGTTTTTTTTGCTAATATATTGGTTAATTTCTAATGACATAAGTTAAAAATTTCTTCAGAAAAAATGGACATTTTGTTCTGTACACTTAGAATTGTTAGAATGTATGAGTATTAATATTTGGAAAAATATTACTGAGAAAAATAATGATTTGGTTAATTTTTTATTTAAAAAAATAATTATTGTTAAAAAAATGTTTTATGATTATGTGACCGAGTTGGGCCAATGAAAATTCAGGAAAGTAGAGAAAACCTAAGCTTAACAGTGGGTTAAAGTTAACCCTTGTTGATACAATTGGCCCTAAATGTATTAAGTATACTGACAAAAATTAAATAAAAAAAAATTATTCAAGAATGTAAATGTAATGTAAATTGTATTATTTATAACGTGTTATTTGATAATATCATAAAGGATTTTTTTGAAAAGTTGCTGAATTAAACAGGAAATATTTAAGAATATATAATTTTACAAAAACAAATGGTAGGAATATCTCAATATATATTTTAGTCTTCAATGAATTCAAAATTACTTTAAAGTTTAGGTGAAGCGGCTGGGAAAGTCAAGAAATTCTGATAAAAATAGATGAGAAAGTGAAAAGAAAATATATATACTGCTAAGAAAAAATTAGCTTTCTTACCATGCTTAAATGTTGCAACCTTAGCATAACTTGCTTTTCATCTTTCCATGTTGCATATTGCGACAAAATGGTTATGTATGCAAATATCTGTAAGAAAAGAAAGCTTATGTGAGTTGAGTGTTATTGGTCCTGGTTTATAACAAAAATATAGCCAAATCCTTCCTTATTGGATTTGAGTAAACTTGCATGTTTGCTGTCACTCAGTACTTAGGAGTAAAACCAAAGTGATACTTTGTCTGATATTAAATTGTTAATAATAATGATTGATGTATGTCTCTTTTTATCGGCTTGTTGGCCTTCAATGGTAAATATAAAAATTAATAAATAAAGTGCATGATGGCCTCTCTTCATGTTCAATTTCCTGAAAGCAAGGTTTCTGAAAATTGGCCATCCTTAGGTTTTTTTGTAAACAAAAACTAAACTGATGGCAATTGACGAACAGCTGTTGCAATAATAACATGCGATGTTGTTGGTAAAATATACCATAAACAAAAATGTTTTGTGATGACACCGAACATCCACACTGTTACAGTGTGTTTACTCACGTTATAAATAGCCCGGATGATCCAAAAAGACAGTTCAACAATGCCGTACGTTTGTTTTAGGGTCTGGAAAAAACCGAAATAATATTGGTATTAGGTCAGACATGAGATTCAGTGTTAATTTGTGTGTTGAATACTTGAAAAGAACTACTGTTAAGGGGAAAGTCTCACTTCGTTGAAACATACCTGTGTTCTTAAAAGCAATCAAAGAAAAAGTTAGCAAATTAAGGGTATGGAAATTCTCGTTCGAATTAACTTACCATTATAGGAAAATATACTTGTTTACATAAAGGATCTGATTTGGTGGAAAATGCTTTTCTGCGTGAGCATCCATTTTGTTGTTAATAGTGCCATCTAGTGACTATGTTAATAATTATTATCATTTCTCTTCGCCATCTTGGGAATACCGTATGAATTATAGTTTTGTATATACTTTTCAATACCTATGGGTGGATTGCTCAAGTCTGGAATAGTGATTAAGCTAGGAATAAACTTCAAAATCACATGTAAAATTTTGAAGTTTATTCCTATAGCTTAATCACTATTCCAGACTTGAGCGATATGAATCCATAATATCACTAATTGACTACTCCACAAGTGACTAACTGATGACGTTGAAACAATTGATTATATAGTTAAGAATTTGCATAAAGGCACTTTGTTGTGATTCAGGGTCATTTTGTTGTCATTAGTAAAAACAGAATCATATAAAATTTTTTTTCAGAAATAAGGGACGAATGTCTGTGGGATAAGTTACATTTTTTTTTGAATTATGGTGACGAATATCTGTAGAGTATTTTACACTGTTAAGACTAAACTTTCATCACAATTTCTACAGAATTATGATCGTGTTTCTGCAGAAACTGTTAAACAACATTGATTGATCCATAACAAAAGTAATGCAAGAATGTTATGAATTTCTTAATGTTCAACTCATATAGAGAGATAGTTAGGATATTAGGATAAATATTAGCAATAGATATTAGGATGCCTACAGGAAACATTTGCAGGTTTAGCTGTTAGGTATATCTGTAGTTCATTTTGATGGCTGTCTTACAAATAATACATTTGTAGACATAGACAGCTTCCTTACTATAATAATTAATTTAGTTTGTGGTTTCTATTAAATTTGGTTGGTCTTAGCTAGAATTGCTTTTTTAAAAAATATATATTTAAATAATATTCTTTTCTTGTCAACTTATTTATTTGAGCTTAAAATATTTATGGTTCATATATATTTAAGCCTACTCTAATTAGTTTTCCCATTGTTAAATTTTAATTAAATAATTCCGTGTTCAGTCTGAATGTGGTAATTAAGCTTAAACAAGAATTAAATGTAATCTAGCTTTGAGCAAGAAAGATTGAAATGGTTATTATAAACGATGTTTACTTTTGAAAATATAATCCAATAACTGACAATAATAATTATAATTTGTTTAAAAAATAATGGTTGGAATTTTCTAATAATATTTTCCGGAATTGCAGGGGTCGTAGTGTCCTACATTTCCAATATTATGCTAATTCATATATTTGTTAAATATCTTGATGAGTTTTTAAAATATTCTTAGGACATCCCTATATACAATATTTAACTTAGAAAATCATACTATTCCCATGTTGTCTGAAATATTCCCTGTATTGTAGCTCTAGTACAGCAAACATTATAACAAAAATCGGCTGACAGTTTAGTAGGTACAGTTATTATTTAAAAATGGTTTAATCCACGTTTGGACTTAATTGAACAGTCTTAGCGAAAGCGCTTTTAGCACAGTTTGTTCTTATTCTGAAAAGGTGGCAAATTCAAAAATCAGAACTAAAGCTATACTTACCCAATACGAAATTATCATGTACAGAACTAAGGCACCTTCGATAAAATAAAAAGCTGTCATGATGAATAGCCATCCAAGCAAAACTCGAGTCTTTTTCTGCAAAATATGAAAAAAATTAAATTTTTTTTAGCATATATTTGTTTCCCAATAAAGTGGAAATATGAAATATGAGAAAATAAAACTAGAGAAACTTATTTGAAACAAGTACTGACCCCGGCTAACCCAACTGCCAGAAAAATGGAGATTAGCAGTGTTACCATGTACATGGCACATAGCAAGTCTGCTGGAAGAGGTAGACTAACTGAAAATAGTAAAAAAAATTACAATATTATTATTTTATTATTTGAAAATTTGAGTGAATCTCAAAACAAGATTTCATCACGATTCTTTTACATTTTCTGTGTCTCTTTTTTAATTAAATTTTGATACATTTGATAAATTTGAGCATTTGATTCAGGAAATTATTAAAGATTAGGGCCTACTATGTATAAGATCCTATTGAGATTTAGTTTGGATTTTTATAAGATGCAATCGATACGTGAAATTTTCTTGTTATTTATGAGATTCAATTGGATTTAGTTGGGGTGAAATCCAATTGGTAGGCCTACTTATCTGTTTCAATTGGTATTTATGAGATTTACTTGGGATTAAGGGCATTTATTTGCATGGTAATTTCTTCAGATTTTATTTAGTATCACTATTGGATTCCTCTAATTACTTTGACAGTAAAATTATATAAACTAATCCAATCTAGTTCAATAGGGATAGATTCACTGGGGATTTATGAGATTCTCCTGGTGAGCATTATATTATCATGGAATGCACTAGCTTCTCCTAGGATTAATTAGATTTGCCTGTGATTCATGAAATTCACCTGAGATTCATGCGATTTACAAGGAATTCATGAGATTCTTTTGCGATTCCTGAACTTAACTTGGGATTCATGATCTTCACTTGGGATTCATTACGTTACTTGGGATTCATTACGTTACTTGCGATTTGTGAGCTTCACTTGGAATTCAATATAGCTTATAAGATTTGTGAGCTTTATACTTGAGATTCACAAACTTTACTTGGGATTTATAAGATTCACTTTACATTCACGTGTCTCTTATAGACAAGCTTGACAAAAATTTACTTGATGGGCTTTCTAAAATGCTTGGATAACCTATTCAGGATTGACGAGATTCACGCTTGGGATTCAAAGATTCTCTTTGAGCAATGCACCCACTGTGTATTGTACCATCTTGAAATAATATGCAAAATTTTTCTAAAATGTAGGCCTAATTTCAATTCAATTCGATCCAGTTCAACTCATGCTGTATCCTACGATCAATCATTGTTAACTTGTTAAATTGAATTCTTGAAAATTATTTAGGGTTATAAAATAGCAGAGTTAGTTTGTAATGGGAGTGTATGGAGAAGGTGGCGGATGAATATGTTACTTTTAAGAGTGTTAAACTTTCTAACCACACACACAAATACGGATATATTTAATTTAATTTGTGGGTTAAATGCTCTTTTACAAAATGGTGGAGTGCATTGACACTGTGACCAAATGGTAATACCCTATATTAGGGAAATAATGGTATAATTTAGGCAGTGTAAGAGCCGTATGGGGACGAGAGGACATTGAAAGGCTTATAACAGCTAAAATATAATGAATTTACATTCTTCTAATAATACTATATATGTATACCATTGAATGAAATTAGCAAAGTGTGCTAATGACATTATAACACTGAGATAAAACGTTATTCATGAATGAAATTTAAATATATTAAGGAATTTACATAGATTAAGGTAGAGGCCAATGAATAGGACTAATTCCATTTGTAAATGAATGCTAAATGAATAATTATATGATGCTATCTTCTACATGTACTGATGTGGGCCATGGATTTATATTGACCGGCATTACTGTGCCAAAATAGTTTTTTTATTGAGCATTTACATTATGTAAATGTATAAGATGTACCATGAGTGATTTTTGTATTTTCTATACCGGTACAGTAACATAATTGCAATTCAAATTTTGTATGTTATAAAAATAGTTTGACTTGCTTGAGTGGAAACCGAGCAAAAGATGGACATGAATCAATGCCATCTATTGAGAGAAACTGTAA
>JAQIXP010001811.1:0-16960 GCA_034700285.1 Proteroiulus fuscus | reverse complement strand
ATGGTGACTACTAACCTGGAAAACTCAGGGAATTTTGAATTGAAACCTGGAATTTTTCAATATCATCTTTTTTATTTCATATTTTTAACATTATCCTGAAAATCAGCACAAAAAAAAATGATTTGCCTATACATAATTGGCTGCTGCAAAAATCAAAAATAATATCTTGGCTCTTCAATTGAAAGCAAATGATTAGCTTTGAAATTTGTGCATTTCATTTATTTCCTTGTTGCACCATCCATTATAAATGTTTTTGAAACTGGAAAAATGCGAAAATGACCCTGGAAAACCTGGAAAACTCAGGGAATTCTATTTACAGAAATTCGTAGTCACCATGAGATTGTATTTAACAAAATTATTTATTGTTGTTTTCGTATTTTTAAATGAGACTTGAAATAAATAAAACGAAATCCCAATGCTGCCAGATATAAGGAGTTAACCAGCAGGAAACCCTAGGAAGGTATAGGGACAAATAAGCAGTATTTATATTTGGTCACACTGCTCTCTATTGGGCCATTGGTTCGCGGGGTTTTTAATAAGATTTAACGAAATTTTCAATTTTAGTAACCTCAAATACGAAATATATAGGCTACATAATGCATACACGACTAACATTTCCCAATTTGAATTTCGTTTTAAATAATTTCGTAAATAATTTCACGAAATTTCGCAACATCTCTAGACACCGTGTACATGTACACATAATATGCTGATTATAAAAAACGCACCTTTTGTGAACTTGGCAAGTTTTCCCAAATAGCAATTCATCAGCACAATAATAAGGGTAAATTATGAGTTAAAAGAGGTTCTTCATATGCTTTTAATTGTATATACTTGTCCTTTTATCGGCTTTTTTCACGTATACACGAAAATATCAAAAGCCATTTTGGGTGGAATTTTTGTGTCCATGGCGTGCATATATTGTACATGTGCATGCCGTGGGTCCCAATGTATATTAATAAAAAAAAGATTAATTAAGAATTAATGTCAAGTTAATCAGGTAGGAATGGATATATAAGATAATATCACACACATCACGAAAGTATACAAATGAATGACACGCCTAGCTATGCCTTTTTCTGTGTATATATCGAGCTATAATCTCTTATTATTATTTGTTTTGAAAATCTGCTGTTATTACGTGTATATATGTACTTTTTAATTGTTTTCTATATAATCCTTTAATGGTGTTGATATAGGCCTACATATAGTGAGGAGGGCGTGGCTAAGAAATTGGAAGAAAAACGGAAGCACCCCCCCTCGTGGATTAATGATATATAATGAGTGACACCTGCATTTTTTGAATAGAAATTGTGACAAATAGACTTGCCTTTAAACCAACTGTTGAATAGATTATATCAAGAATTAATATTTTGCATTGAAGAAAATTATGCAACAAGGAGGGGGAATGAGGTGGGGGAAAAAAAGGGGAATGGGGTATTGTGAATGAAGGGTCACTTAGTAAGTTGCGCCCCCTACTGGTAGTATGACCAACATATTGGTAGCCATTTTGGATGGCATGCATGTAGAAGCGCCTTAGTCTTGAGAATGAAAAATGCCTATTTTCACAGTTACCATTTTGAATGGCATTCCATACTTGAAAAGAAGTATAATTTAAATATAGTAAAATCAAAAATCTGTGTAAAAGAACTGCATGTATACGAAAGGTAGGCCTATAGTTTTCAAAAATGAAGCTCATCATCAATGTTCGAGAAATCACAAGTTTATTTTGTAAAACATGAACAGCGCCATATTGCCCAGAAATGTTAGCGCCATCTGCTGTATAGTAATTCAAATAAGGCTCATCATTGGAATCGTTCAGTTAATTCTGGCTTCACTTAAAAGGGAAAGTCCCATTTTGTAAAAAGTGTACCGATAATTATAAATGCATGTTCAAACTTGAATGGATGTGACAATAATATTGCAACTGCTGTTTAGTAGGCCTATATACTTTAATTGACCACCAGACGTCTTTTATTTTTGAGTTTCATAAAGGTGGATCTGACTATAGGGATCTGACTATTAATGTGTGGGAATTAAGGGAATGAGGGGATAAGAAGACACCCTGTATGCATTTTAGGTTTCTTATATGTAATCTTATAGGCCTACACGTGTTTTTTTAAAGTGTTGAATAAAATGTTAGTCACCTGCACTTAACAATGTTATTTTTAAACTTATAAGATTTGAGTTGCAATCTATAATTGGCCCATCCATGCATATGCTTTTTTAATGGTGCCTTTTTGACTAAACAACTTAATGCATTTTTGAGGAAAAACCTAAAAGAACAAGACACTCCATGTGCAGTCTCTTTTTGCTTCTATCTATAGCTTGTTTATAATTTTCAAATTGTATAATGCTGATAATCAATTGTCTTCTTAATTGGATTTACACGCATTGTATTTATATGATGAATAAAGTTATTGGCCTAATATATCTGCATGCATTGTCCCACTAGGGCTTCCGTAGAGGAAATATTTTGTAATACAGTGTTTAGTCTTAAAAGTCAAGAGTTGTTTACATAAAGGGTCGTCCATAAGTTGTTTTTGCACTGGAAAGGGGGAGTCTGAAAAGTTTTTGTGACAGGGAATGTACAGTCTTTTCACATACCGGTAAATGTGTGCAGCACTTATCATACTGAATAATGAAAATTCAATCTGAAAATTGATGATTATAATATACTGTAAAGGCCAAATTGAAAATGTTTGGAAAGTTAATTGTTATTCAGGTATTATGGTCAAAGTAAAATATCTATATACAAGCATCAGTTTTGAAAGGGAAAGTCCCACTTTGAAAGATGTGGATTGTAAGAAGAACATGAAAAATTATAAAATTCATGGAAATTGCAATTTGATTTGAGCCCACCAATCAATAAATAAAATGTCCGAATACGTGAATTTGGCTGAAAATGCCAAGCCCAAATGCAAAGCGCCTGGTTAGATTAGCTGTCGGGAACTAGCCTATATATTATGTAATGGGAATGGCAGGGCTCTATTTAGCGACGTGTTGACCTGGTGTTGACTCTTGACCCTTGGGGCCGTCCTTAAATTACGTTTACAAAAATTTCTGTTTTTAGGACCCACCCACCCTTTTGTCAACTTTCGGAGAAAGGACCCACCCACTTATTCTTTTTGTATTATGTATTTTAATGATGACATTTTAAAATCATAGCCAAATATTAATTCTAGGCAATGAAAATTTAAAAGACAATATCAAAATAATTATAATAAAAAATTTAATACAAGCCCAAATTTTTAACGTCCACTCAGTGATGAAGGACCCCTCACGTGACACCTTATTGGTCAATTTTTGGCAATATGACCCACCCACCTAACTGCGAACGTAATTTATGAACGACCCCTCGATAGTTTTTTGAGAATTCTAAGGAAGGTTTAAAATGCGACAGGAAAAATCTCAGAATGATTCAACGAACTGATTTTATGTTATAATATAATTACGAGTGTAAAAACTACATTGGCTAACGTGTAGTACCACTGTCACAATGTTAACCAATGCATTTTTCCCACTCGTAATTATTTTATTACGCGAGAACTAGCAGGTGGATCATTTTCAAACTTTCTGGAGATATTCACCATGTGAATGTTTGAAATTTCCAACTGAATTCTTCTATAAAATAAAAAGCGATAAATGTGCTTCAATATGGCGCTGAATGTCAAGGCAGCATTGACACAGAAAAAGGAAGGACAGTTTGTGTTTATAAAATAATGAAGATAAAATATGGATTCAATGAGTTAATAATAATTGTAGGCCAGTGCACTGTGCCCTGATATTTCATTGACCTCGTGTTGAATTCGCGGTCATATGTGGGCGGAGTCATCGGGGTGACGACGTCACTTCCTCCTCCCCCCACTCGAATACAATTAGGATGGGAGGAAACGAGTGAGATCTCATTTACATAGTGCTGATGCATAATAAAGCAGATGGGAGGAATTGAAACCTTTCAAAATGTCAACTCTTTTCTCACTCGTGATTGGCGGGGGAAAGGGGTGCGCGCGGGGCATTTTGGGATAGCAAAATAATCATGGCCGCCGAGTTGCTATAAAAAACAACAACAACAGCCTGTATAAGTGTATAGAAGGGTTGATTTACAGGAACCGTTTTATATTGAATATTTTATATAGCCTGTAATTATGAAATGGTTCCCCCGTACATTTCGAAATTTTTTTGAATATTATAATATTATTGACGGGGAAGTTGATGGCAACATGAAAAAGTCTATTGGTATTGTTTAAAATTGAAGAGCTGATATCAAAACCACATGAGTCCTTTTTTTTGTGCTAAAAATGAGATATTTGCGTAAAATTGTATAGCTATAGTGTTGTGCTATCCGCTAATTCAATAAAAAGTTGGGGTAAGATAGGAAAAAGTTGCTCATTTTGACCACTGAAGATGAAACATGCAAGAATCACTATATGTGCAAAGTTTGGGTATTAATTACCCAAATTTGGGTATAGTGTTAAAGTGAACCATAAGTAGAACCTATAAGTAGATTCCATTCCACGTGATACCAAAGCACAAGTGTCTGTATCCTAAAAATGAAGCTCAGAATTTTTAAGAAAATAACTAATTTTAATGCAATAAATCTGGATTTTATTTAAATGTATTTTTTCTCAAAACAAGAAATCTGGACTCATGTTGTTTTTGAGTCCAGATTTATTCACATTATAATTAATTATTTTAAGATTCTAAGCTTAATTTTTAAGATCTATACTTAGGGAGCACCGGCCTTCACATTTTGGTTCCCTCTAATGCACATATAATTACTTTAATTTGCCTTTTATTTAAAATATAACCTGAAATAAAGTGAATTAAGGTGCGTTCACACTATATCTGAAAACGTGTTATATAGCAATGTTATACAACTTGTTACAAAAAGAGAGGAAAAAAGTTCTATAACATTATGCCATTTAACATTTTATCATTCAAAAGCACATTAAATACTATACGTTATACATGTATAACAAGAAACAAAACTTATAACCAATTTTGTTATGTAACAATGTTTTGTGATAGGCCTATAGTGTGGACATATCTTAACTTTCTCTTCAAAATATTTAATTTAATTAGCCTAATGAATTATTGTCCTTTTGAAATTTGACTGGTGCAACTATTCTAAACGATTATTTTTGGTGTAATTTTTATCCCACTTTTTGTTCTGCACAAAGTCCCTGTAATATGAAATCGATGGCTTAATTCACAAGTAACGAATAAGCCAAAAGTTGCTTTTGGGATAATAGCATTTTTATGGAAAAACGGTATAATTTAGAAATAAACAAGGTTAATTTTATAGGAAATGTGCTATAATTTTTGTTAAATAATTAAATTAGTAAATTAATTAAGTCATTTGAGAAATGAAAGGCTTAAAAATGCACATTCGCTACTTTGACTTTGATTAATTTTGCAGGAAAGCGAAATAAATGGAGTGTGAAGTAGCCCATTTGCACATTCATTTATAGTTTGCATATTGAATAAACAGGATGCAAAATAAAAAAATGAACGAAAATTGTCAAATTCGCTAGTTGTATTTTAATAAAAATCCAGGTCTCGAAAAAAAAATTTAAATTTAAAACTAACGAATGGTAAGCTATTATTCACTACTTGTAACTTTTAGGAATGATACCTTGTTGGATATTCGCTACTGTTCACATCTGTAACTTTAACAATTATGGGTTAAATTAATTTCTGTATAACTTTAGGTTCATTAGGGACACTTCCAGGATCACAATGGTACAATTACATCTCATTTTTGACAAATTGGCCCATTCGCTATACCTCTGAGTTAAGCCATCGAAATGCTGTGATTTGGGGGGGGGGGGGGGGGAAAGTGGGTTAGTGAAGCCCAGCCTCTCACCCCCCCAGAACTTGTCATTACTATACCTATTACCTAACTTTATAGCCCCCAGTTTTAGCTCCCCCCCCCCAAACTACTAATTTTTAGGAAATGTTCAAAGTGTTTCGTAGAATTGTGTCAGTGTACCTGTATTAAAATAATACACGAATTTTTGTATTTATAATTTGTTCCCCCGTGAAGGCCGTCTGTTCGTTTTGTTATTTATTAAATGCAAAGTCTATGATAATATAATAATATACTATTAATAACTGGTTTTGGCATTTTTCACGGTGCATCCCATGCAGCCAAACGTCTATGAAAAATTGAACCCGCGATTCGTTTTGGCAACTTAAAATATGAATAATTTTTATTTTCAAAATGTAAATGTATGGCCCAAGGCCAAGGGTTATTCGTGACCGCACCTGTTGGTTAGGCTGGAGAAATTTGGACGTCTAGCCTTCATAATATGCACGCATTTGCAAAGGGGGGTTGACCAGTTGCATGTATTAAAAATGCCCACGAGCAGTCTGTATATATTAAAAATTTCAAAAGTTGAATAACATTATTTTTCAGGACTATTTTTAGCCTATAACCGTTGTTCTCTCTCGTTGTTTCTGATTTGAATAGAAAACCATAAATTTGCATTAAAATGCTGTAAATAACAACAAGGACGTAAATTGCTTTGAATTAAGCTAAAATTTTAAAGGCGTTCCCAAATGCAATTTTTCTAAATCCCTGGACACATTGTTAACACTTTCATTTATTTTTAGAAATATATATATATATATATATATATATATAGCCTATACAAAAGTTGTATTTGTCTCAGTGTATAATTTTTTATACGCTAAAACATGATTAATTACTTTTATAGTGGGTTTTAACCAATTTCCTAAATTAATTTTTCTTTTATTTTGTTATATGCCAGCCAGTGCACTACATTCGGACCTGCCATATTTAATATCAAATTTTAGTCACTATACATTGTAACATGTCCTAGAAAATTATCGTTTTTGTGTAACAAGTCGTTTATTTTTCAATAGCAATTTACTTTGTACCTTTAAAGGTGTATGCTGTGTCTGTGTGGTCCGTAAGTCACAGAACGCAGTAATGCTTTGTACCAGTAGCGGTCCCAAAAAGGTGGTTGGAGGGAGGGGGCGACCGAGGCGATCTCCCCCTCTCCCCCTCCCACCCCCCGTGAAACCACTCGTGCTTTGTACAGAATCCTGATGATTACATTTACTGAAGCGCCCCTCTTCTCTCCCCCCCACCCGGGCCCCCCAAATTGAATCGCTTACTCCCCCCCCCTCTCGCCCAAAACGCCACCTCCGATCTACCCATGATCTCATTGATACTACACTTCACAGTTCACACTATACACTTCATACTTCAAACTTTGTAGTGCGTAGCTTAAGGGGGCTGTCCACACTTTTAATGAGCATGCATGCTCCTATGGGAATTTCCATGTTAAATGAAAATGAATATTTCTCAATAATGGCTAAACATAAATTGATGGGGTTTGATTTGTATGAAGAACAATTAAATTTACTGAAACGTGATGCATTCTTTTTTTGTTTATCTGCCCCGTGAGCCGTACAATCGGGCAAAATATTGCAAAAAACTCGGCGGTAAACTTTGAACTTCAATAAATAAATATAGAATGCACGTAATAACAAAATCGATCTTATACATTTTGTAGTAAATTAAATAAGCTTTCCAAAAAATCAAACCCCATCGTTATCTGCTTGGCCAATATCGAGATCTGCTCAATTTTGGGAAAACTTTCACGTCAATGGGAAAAAAACATGGGAAAACGGAACGGTCAACTTTGAAAATCGATAACTACATTCAGAATGCGTGTGACGTCATAATCATGCTACAGTTTTTAGTAAATTTAATAATCTTTGAAAAAAATCAAAACCCCATCGTTGAACTTTTACCCGTTCTTGAGTTAGAACAGTTTGAAGAAAACGAATTTAACATGGAAATCTCCATAGGCCCATGCTTTTAAAAGTGTGGACAGCCCCCCTTAACAGCTCACGATTCATAAATATACACTTTTCGTATAGTTGACACTTGACAATTCGTGACAGACACTTTTACACTTCACATTTTGTTGTGTTCAAAACGTCATAGCTCACACTGTTTGTAGTGTGCACGGGTCGTAAACTATAAATGAATTGTAATGTATTGTATTGTATGAATTGAATTGTACGACTTGTAAAGTGTGAACTATGACTCGTGAAATGCACGAGGTCACTCTTGTGAGTAGCACCCAATGGCTCTTACGAAGCTGTTCGATGACTTACGGACCCCCTGACTATGCTTTTCTTTTTTGGGCTTGTGGCGATTCCAGGCGTGAAAAAGATTATTTAAAGAGACACCGGAAGTGGTCATTTTTTGGGTAATTTATGATACCTGCACATGTGTAACATTTCGTCACAGGGGTTATATTCTTCCAAATTGCTGGTGGGTCTTTTTATGTGTATATTATGGTGTAAAGGTGTTTCTGTCTATGTACACCTGCCCTTTTCTCAATTTTTTCGCTTAAATTGTGGTAATTTTCCATTATGTTTTTCTTGCTAAATTACAGCCCTTAGTTCGTTAAACCATATCAACAGTCAGATGAAAACCTGTGATTACCCGACAGGCAGTGTGAGCAGCTATATAGGGGCCGCTGAAAATTGGCTTAATTCAACTCTTGTTCAAAATTGATGGTATTTTTTTGACTGCTGGTGATGATAGTCCATACTTTGGACACTTTACATTATGCAATTTGGCAGATTTTTTTAACAATTTCGAAAAGGCCGGCTTGCGAGGGAATGAATCCTTTTAAACTGTTATGTCTATAGGACAGACTTGAGGAATGTGTGCCTGTTTGACGTCACAGGACTAGCTGCACCATGCCGTTTTCTCTCTCATGTCAAATGCCATTTTTGTCTCGTTGGGGGCTGTCCATAAATTACAGTTGTTTGAAAATTGCATGTTTACACCTCCTGTTACGTTTTGTATCATGGGCGCAGGCAGAAAATTTCCCGGGTGGGGGGGGGGTGAGGGAAGGGGGCAATGCCCTAAACATATACATAAGGTGACGTGTTATTTTCTTAGATAAATGTGGGTCGGGGGGGGAGGGGAGGGACCCACGGAAAGAGTAGTCAGCCCCCCCACTCCCTGTGGCCATGTTTTGAATGGTGGGGCGCCTCCCTATAGCTGCCAACTGATATTATTTATATGTTGATCGTAAGTTACTGTGTTGAATTGAATTGATGTTAAATAGAATTAAACATCAATCATTCACTATTGTATGATAGAGTTAAATTAAATTATATTTTAATTTGAGTATGTTCATAATTCAAATATTTAATTGCTATTGTTATCCTGGGGCGTAGGCAAGAGAGGCTTTTGGGGGTTAAACCCCCCTCCCCCATAGGATCCAAAATTATATTGGAATCTACCCCTGATCTGAATCAAATTTCTCCCCTCCCCCCCATAAAATTTGGTATATCCTAGCTCTACGCCATGTAATGTTATCATGTTTTTTTATTGTATTTTTTCAGTTTTAGAAATCAAACATTTGGGAAAATCCCAAATTTTTAGATTGTTGAAGGAAATGGATTTTTATTATATTTTAGCGATGTTTGGGAATATCCCTCTTGCCCTTTCCCTGTCACTAAAGTTTGCATACGTCATTTGCTAAATCTTTATTTCCCCCCCCCCTTCCCCTTTCCCACACGTAATTTATGGACAGCCCAAGTGAGGACATCTTCATTTTATCCGAAAGGAAAGGAAAGGGTTAAGGATTGTAAGGCTGTAATTTTGGTCTATAACTTCAGTCTGAAAACTCTGAATCATCTTTATAGTTCCTCTACATTTCTTATAGTAACAAGTTCCTTATATGCATTTTATGAATTTGAAATCCTATACTCAAATCCTGATCGTTGTTTGCCTGAATATCCTCAAACCACTTTCCTTTTAGGCCTACTGCTAACAATTTTTTAAAAGTTAATTGTATGAAATTGGACCCAAGCCATGTTTTGAATTGCCTATTGTGCAAATTTTATAATTGTTAAAAGACAGAAAAGGTGACAGTTTTAAGCGAGAGGTCAAATTAGTCATTTAAAAAAAAAAAGAAAAATTATTATTATTACTAGTAAGTGACATTGGTTAGAAAGGTGATCAGATTGCACCTCCTCGGTACACCCGGTTACCATGTACCAGACAACTTCATTTATCCGAACTTTAACGCTATTTTGGCACGATAATAAACTCGCACCAGTTACTCGTATTGATTCCAAAGGTTTTATCATTTTTTAATTAAAGGGGCAGTCCCACTTTGTGACAAATGAATCTTAAAATTAAGATTAGTAATAATAAAGAAGGGTAGTTTTATTAATAATTGCAGTTCACCTATACCGTAATTCAGAAATAACATAGCATGCACAATTGACAAAATGACTTCCAACATGGCTACGATCAACCATCGAGATTTTTTTCCACATTGGCATGTTTTAAAATTAATAACTATTCAATGGTAATTATAAATTACATCTTGTTTCTCCCCCCCCCCCCTCTTTCTTTCTTGTAAAAATGCTTGAGGTAAGATGGGACTGTCCCTTTAAATTATTGCCTCGCATTATGAAGTTATTGTGATCTAATTAAAGCCACACTGCATGTCCCGTAGAAATTTTTGTTCCAAAATGGGGCTCAAAAAGCGCGTGCCAATTACATTGGATTTGCTGGACTGTGCACGTGCAATGAGCTAGCCCTATTTTCAGGGTTGGATTTTGGCATTTTGAACTAGGGGGGTTGGACATTGCAGGCAGTGCAGCACCCAGAAATCCATTTTTTGGGGGGAAGGGGGAGAATGACCAAAAAAATGTTCCTAAACTTTTGGCCATAGGTGAAAATTAGGTTTTTGTACATCCTTGTAAAAATTGACTCAAAATGGCGCCGCAGGCGATTTTTTTCACTCAAAAATACTCAAAAATGGGCTAAAAATCACTAAAAGTGCCTATTTTACCATTTTTTTTAGTATGAGTTCAACAATTTCAGTGACTTTCTACACGAACTTTTAGGGGGGGTTGAAAGTGCGCCAATGTCGACCCCCCTAGGGGTTCTTTTCTGCAGATAACTAGGGGGGTTACGAATCTAACTAGGAGGGTTATGAATCTAACTAGGGGGGTCGAATCCCCCCGGTAAATCGAACCATGCCTATTTTGGAAAAAATTTCTACGGGACAGTGCGGCTTTAAAGCTTGGCAATGGATTATTTATTTTATCTAGATAATCCAATTAAAAACGCATAATTGTTTATTAAAATGTCATTGGCTCTGCGAATACAAACACAAACCAGGTGAAATATTTACGTAATTTATGTTTTTTAATTAATGCTAGGCCTATTTTGTTATATTTTCCCTCCGTTTTTTTCGTAATTAATAATCGTTTCTTTTGGGTGTTAAATTTTTAATGGGAGGGATGTGCTTATTCAATTTAAATAGGTGAAATTGTCTGGGTTAGTATTACAATAGGACAAATAGGCTGGTTCGATGGAGAGCGCTCTTTACCGTTCAAAACCCTCTCGGCTCGCGAGCCGCTCTTGTAGAAAAATAAAAGAGCGCGTGCTCGTTTGCCGCGGCGGTGGTGCCACCCCGTGGCATAAAACGGCAACTCTTTTCTTCCCCCCCTTTTCCCTCCTTCCCATGTGTCTACGCCCGTTTAACCGTCGAAAAAGGTGTTTAGCGAAAACGATTGGAATCCATATTCGCCCCTTGGTAAGTTCGCTCTTATTTCGTTCCGATGGCATTTCAGTTCGTTGTGGTCAGTTGGAATCGTATACATAGATGTTTCGGTGTTCAAAGGGTTGACTGGAGTAGCCGGAGTTTTCGCCGTTGACGAAGGCGTTATGCAAAGCATCTGTCCATTAGCTTGTGTGGTTATTATTGTATAGTGAGCATAGGGTTCAAGCGTCTACGTCCTGAATAATGTGAATATATTTTAACTATTTAATTAATATAATATACTGTTTGTGCGTAAAGTGAACGAGGAGCCTCGATTCAGAGGATGGGAATGGGTCATTTGTATGGTATAATACGTATAATTCATAGGCCTGGCTTGGGTGCATTTTTGGAAAGGAGAACTGGTCTGTAAGGGTTAATTTTATTATGCTATGGTGTTTGAGTACGGGCTTTTTTTGTAAATGTGCTTTAAGCCTACAGCCCGTTTTTATACCTTGAATTTTTTGGTATTGTTTGCAGTTTTATGGTTGTCTTATTTGACCGAGTGCTGTATATTCGGCCAATAACTGACCCATTGCATAAATTTTATCATTTTAAATTCGCATTGCATGTTCTGAAGTAGGGTTAATTTTTTTGTTCCAATAATGGGTGCACGTGCGTGTTCCAGCAAATCAGATTGCGATTGCATGCCCCATTTTGGAGCAAAATTGGTTTGAATTGGGTTTGAAATAGACCCATGCACAATTTCTCTATTCAATTCATTTGGCTGTATAGGGCCTATATACTCGTATATATGCTGCCTGAATTCTTGGGGATATAGTTGACATTGTCACATTGCGTTGCTATATAGATCGATTCATTTGGTATATAAATGATTAATTTCCCATGCATTTATCATAACCCTGGAACCTTCAATTTAAAGCCACGTTATGGCCAAAATCAATTTATTTCTCTTTAATCACGTTTAACTCTTTGAATTTGAAGCATGCAAAACATTAACGTTTCGGGAATGGGGACAGTCTGACCTTGTGGTATGCTATTTGGGGCAAAAATGACCTCACATAGGTCTATATCTCGTTTAGGACCAGGTATACAATGGTTAAACTTTAGCCCTGGTTGATACGGTATATATGATTATGTGGCTGCATGATTTGAGTACATGTAATAAACATTATTAAGGGCCAGTTGCACCAATAACTGTAGTTAAACCGGAACCCTGGGTTATATATTATAATGTGACTGCATGATTATGGACAATGCTCATGCAGGAATGTAAAGAAAACCTATATAAGATTAAGTTTGGGTTAATTAATGCTAACTAATTGTTGGTGCAACTGGTCATATAAGGAATATAAAGAAATAAATTTTATAGGCCTATTCATAATCCTGTCTTCTTGCAAAACACCTATAAATTTAGCCTTTATATATAGGCCTAGGCCCTATAAACTTCCCTGTGTATTCCTGTATATATAAACAGTGTATAAATTTGAATTACTATACCATATATTCTTCATATATATATTATATTAAGTTTACTTGTATTATTGCATTTTATTTTGCGAAAAAAAGCAGTTGAAATATTACAAAAACTCGGTGTATAGACCTATTGGGCCCTATATCTCATCAGTAGACCTATATAATCGTGTTCTTGTATAGGCCTACATATATAATGGATCCCTTTACATAATTGTTTTTCATTGTGCATGTATTTCCCCTTTGCTCTCACAATGATGGTTTGTCTATATGTACCAGTTAACCGTTTGTTGGGACCCAAATTAATTCATGTATAAGCCCTATTGTGCTGTGATGATTCATGCATGCATGTATTTGTACAAGTATAGATATATATAGGCATTGTTTTTATTTTCGTGTAAATGTTGAAGATATAGCAATATTTCAGGGTCCCATGGACTTGTCATAAAAGGACTTAAATTAGTTTGTAAAATTGACTTAAAATTTCTAAAACTTGACGTTATAGTTGCTATACTGTAGGCATATACATGCAGATCTTAAGGTAAGCAAAATTTTAATCTAGTAGCCTATATATTATAGTTCAAAGTCATGAATGTATGGTATGGGCCACCTGAATTTTATAAAGCCTGAGTTATAATTAAAAACCAGTTTTCAATTAGGCCGTACAAATTTTAAGTTCAAATTTTCATTTTCAGAAATATGTGCACTTGCAAATGCTTTCATTTTAGTTTTTAACTGGCCTAAAATTGCCAAAAATCAAGCCAAATTGTACTTTTCATTTTCAATAAAGTATCAGGTATACAGTAATTTGTTTATTTCTGCACTGGCCAGTTTAATCTCTATTCAAAAGTAATTTAACTCCATCTGTAATGAATTTTAAATGACCCATATAAAAATGACAGAAATTTGGGTTTGTTTTGTCAAATTGTGCATTATGGGAGTATAGTATACATTTAAAAGGGGATCGAGTATTGCACTATAAATTGGTTTTTTACCTTTAAATTGTGAAAGAAAAGTTTTTTTACTACTTCTATAGTAAAAATAAATCGATAAAAGCATTTAAATTCTAGCGAATCTAATGTTTAGTAATTTGTACTTTAATTACAGTTGAAATGAAATAATGCATATTCAAGTGTGATATCAATATATCCATTTAAATATTAAAAATATTTTCACTGTTAAAAATAAGCTAATTTTTTAAGTCTGGAAATTTTTTATTGTATACATATATAGGCATTTACATTATATGTAAACAATATACATTTGTTATTTTTATGAATGAAATATAATTGGAATGATGCCCAATAATTTTCTTGAAAAAGGTGCAGCTAGGCCTACACTTGAAAAAATCCTTGAAAAAGTAAATTAAGATTTAAAAAAATTACTGCTGTATTATATAAATTTATTATGAGAATGAGAGAAAAAATTCTGTGCAGGCCTATATGGAAAATTAGACAGAAAATGCATTTGTAAAAGTCAGGAAAATGTTTTCAAAAACGCACAAAATTAATTTTGGAAGAATGAAGAAATTATTATTTATAATCAATGGGAAATTCTGAACATTAAGCCAATACAGATATTGGCTTAATCTTCATAATTGATCAGTATTATCATATGAAATGTGCAGTATGAATTGAAAAATTCTGCTATTAACAGAAATTAGTAGGAAATTCTGCTATTAACATTGTACATGCAATTCCAAATTAAGCCTGTATCCATTGATACTGGACATCCATGTTGTTTTTTATATTTATTTTTAAATTATTTGGTTAACGTATATTTATAGTAAACATAAGGCCCTTTGCTCTTAAGAAATTATAATTTTCCCACCTCACTAGTTCCCTCCATTTTTTCCCCCACAATGCATCACTGCAGGCAGCACATCCGCCATCTTTGTAATTTTTCCTCCAACACTATTTTCGTTTGTGCAAATGATTGTGATGTGAAGAGCTGCTGCCCTCTCGTGTTATGTAATACAAAGAGCTGCTTGCATGTCCAGTGCCTTGGCCATTCACATTTTTCCTCCAATTGAATTTCTTGTTTGTTGAACATGATTTTAGTGTTTTGCATAAGCCTATCTTACCCCTTTAGTTACTTGGTTGCGTTTGGAGGCCAATGTAGTGCTTATAGTTTCTTTTGCAGTGGACGACTAGGCCTAAGGGTAAGCTTATATATACCCAAAGGGTTGAAATGCTTAGGTGCGCATTTAAGTAAACCTGTTGTTGTTGTTCTTGGCCAGTGGCTAGCTGACCCGTCCGAAGTGTTAAGCCTTAGGATATTGTCGTGCGTATTTACATCAATCTCACGTTAATTTTTTTCTTTTGGTTTTTCAGGTCAGTTTTTCTGTGAAAGTGGTGGTCAAATGGTTTGGATATTTTCTGCAACAACACACACTGTTATGCTGATTTGGAAGAATATGGATATTGCGAACCGACTCGGGTCATCTCATGAATGCAAAACATGTTGCCAAAAACAAAATCAAGTTTTCTGCGGTGTGATGATTAAGTGACCGGTGCCAGTTTTTTAATTATTTTTTTTTTAAAATGGGTTGAATTGACACGTATACAATATGTAACTTTTTTTCGGAAACCAAAGTGTGCTCGTGTTCTTCTGCAAATCTTCTACCAGGGACGCTTCGAAGGGGCCACCGTAGAAGTCACGTGACGCAAACGTTGCCCGGAAGTAACTTGAGTATTCCCCATCCCTCCCTTCCCCCTTTCCTCACTCACTGTGCTCGCGTGGTTAAGCTTAATGCGAAGATCGTGGAGGATTGGCTGTTGACTAATTTTGGTAATTTTGTCATCATTTTTAACCAATTTTTTTATAATTTATTCAAGGATATATAGATCATTCACACGTTGGTCTATACGTCTGATAATGATGTAGCCAATTATCAGATTCTTAATGGTGCATGCACCTGACGTCATTTTTAATCCTAAAGCTGGGTACGTTTCCACCTAAAATGCATTTTCACCAAAAGTTTTCAAATGGTTGCTGTAGGCCTATAGTGTTTGCAAACATTTGGCCAAAATGTATTTTTTGGTATTTTTGATGGGGGACCCGCCTGAAATACTGAACTAATTCCTTTGATCCATTTCAGGAATTCACGAATCCTGTGGTCTATCTACTTCACCTGCACTAGCAAATGTTTACAAACGTTTGCAACTTTTGCGCGCCAAGTGGGAATGCATGCACATCGAGCCTCCTTTTGGAGCCATTCAAAGCATGAAGTCTATGGAAATATTGAGGCTGAGAAGGTGGTGCTCCGATAGCATCACGTTATGGTGCAAACCAGCCTCGATATAGTTTTTCGGTGAAGACATCTATAACGTGCAACTCACAAATGCTTGCAAACGTTTGAAAACATTTGCCAGTGTGACTGAAGTTGGTAGATCAAAGGAATTTGTTCAGTACCGGTATTTCAGGCGGGTCCCCTGCATCAAAAACGTGTTTTCACCAAATGTTTGTAAACGCTAGCAACCATTTGAAAACGTTTGATGAAAATGCATTTTAGGTGGAAACGCACCCTTACATATGCACATTATAAAATTTGAGATTTTCAATGCATGCAGGGAAACATGATGTGATTTTTAACGCCCTCTCGTGTTCCAACCATGTTTTTAGACCTTAAAGGTGCGGCCGTAAATAGCTTTTGATGGCCTCGAAATAGCCTAGACTCATTTTGTGTACCTCGGACTTGCTACCTGACAGCACTGATACCAGGACCCTGGTATTATAAAAATTTTGGTGCTGCATGCCAGGTAACTGAAATGAAATCCAGACATATTTGAAATGGAGCATGTGTTCTGTAAACAAATTTGCATGGTGTATATTAAGGGGGCTGTCCACACTTTTAAAAAATGCATGCTCCTATGGGAATCTCCATGTTAACTAACGGTACATAT